>JAUBWS010093620.1:0-11341 GCA_032270445.1 Darlingtonia californica | reverse complement strand
AACCGAAAGAAACTTATCATTAAGAATTAAGGAACATTTCAAAGACAAGAACTCGCATGTTTTCAAGCATGTGAATTTCTCTGAGGAATGTAAAGAATCCTGTACTAATGATTGTTTTTCTGTTTTAGATTGAGCAAGTACAAAACACCAACTGCGAATCAAAGAGGGTTTGTATATCCGTTGGGAACAACCGGTCCTAAGCAAACAATTATATTGATACAATATAGACTTACTTATATGATATATGATTTTAGTGTCAATCATAGGTAGTTTTATGTATATGATACGCATTTAATTGATTGTTTTTGTTCTAATTCCCATGTGTAATTTGTATTTTATACGGCATGATGTAGTTAAATTTTTTGTCTATTTCAACTTGATACAAGTGTGTAGAAGTATATTCTGATGAAGGCTATGGTATAGTCGAAACATGTAAACATGAAATTTAAAAACATCGTTTTACTTTTAAAAAAGTAACATTTGTTTTTACGCGAAATCTTACTAGAGGTAAGAAAATATGTACAGGCATTTTCGTGCGATCTGATCACAGAAAATGAAAGTGAAACAACTTTGTACTCAACAGTTACGTGTTTATAACCATAACTGTTTGAGTACAAGCAATTCATGACTCGCGCATTGTGTCACTCAAGGGATAGCGAACTAGCAAGCTCATGAAATTCACGAACCGAGATTAAAGTCTGATGTTCATCTTTTACTTTGGAAAATATAGTGATTTAACCCTATTTAACCCGGACTTTTTTGCCCCTGCAAAATCAGGGGGAGGGGCCCCTTCATAAATCCTGATCTAAATAAGTTAAAGCAATGAAACTTGGCAGGAATATAGCTTGCTATAAAATCTACAACTTTATGAAAAAAAATATTTAAAATGGCTGCCATTATGCTGTGACGTCACCATATATGTTAAAAAAATGCTAAAATTTAGGGTTTTTAGGGTATTTTTTCGAAATAATGTTGCGGGAGATCTAATAAAGATTTTTTATTTCTGTTTTGATTTTCTTTAAGATAAAGGATTGAAATGTAATACGTTGCGGTATTTTACAAAAATAAATATTTTTGCTGCCAGAGGGCCCTAAAAATGATCAACTATTTTTTAAAACGATGACGTCATCAATTATGACGTCATTGTATTTGATACCATTTTTATGAAATCATCTGAATTGCTTTTGTATCATCTAATTACGATGATACGTGTTCTGGTTGTATTGGTTTCTTCTGAACACCGCAGTTCGCCCCCATTATACTTTTCTGTTGATGAGGGGCCCTTTTGACAGGGCCGTTTGTTTTTAATGTTTGTAGGCAGCCTTTGATTCTTTTTTGGCCTTTGATTTCTCTACAATGTTCTTTCGGAATGCTTTCCCGAAAAGATCAGATTCTGATGTTTACAGCAATTTAGAATTATCTTTGATCGTATTCTTAGCCTTCTGACGATCTGCTACAACTCCCTTAAGTGCATTTAACCGTCTGCTAAATGTAACACCACTAAAGGACTGTCCGATTAACATTACAGACTTTTCTAAACCGTCAAAAATGTCCTCTATGTCAAATTCTTGCTTATCTTCACCAGGTTCATTTAGCGCAGAGTCAAATTGCATCCATAGCATACTGAGAGGTCCTAGCACATCCAATATATTTGATTGGATTCTCTCAAGCGTCTTGTCAAAAGCAAGTTCTTTCTTTTTGTGCTGCTCTTCCAGCAATCCCTTGAAATACTCGTCTAACCTCTGGGGTTTTAATAGATTCTTTGGTACTGGATTTTCTTTCAGTACAGACTCCCGAAGATCCTTATCTGGGACATATTTTACCAAGTATTTGATGCAGTAATTAAGCATGTCCGAAGGTAAAACAGTCTGGAAATTTGTTTCCTCGGACAGTGCTTCGAAGCGTCTACGCTTGCTTGGAAGCTCGTCTGCTTCTTCATGCTTTCTCTTTGTCGATCCTTTATCATCCTCTCTTTCTGAATCCGAAGAGGATGGATCATACTCACTGGCAGTTTCATTGTGCTCACTGGCACTAGCATTGTAGTCATTGCCACTTTCGTCAGCTACGATATTGTCCTGAGTGATATGTAATGCTACTTCCTCATCCATTTGAGGGTATTTATCTTCACGGAAGTGTAGATGTAAAAAGATATGCTTAGATTAGAAATTCTTGAAATTCTTCGATAATATGTTTCGACCGTCTTGTTTCGAGATTAGAAACGAAAGAGGGCGCATTGGCGGCTGAGTTCCATTATAAACGAGATTAGTCTCGTTTGCCCAATATTAGAGAGTACGGAGATTTTATGAAATAAAATATTGAAGAATGACTGTTCTATCAGCTGAATGTATAAACTCAGTTGTTCTTGATAGCGGTTGTAATTGGTAGACTGTTATGTAAATTTACTTGACGACGAAGCGTGAAACCAAATTGTTCGCAAATCGAGTAAAAAACTATTTAAATTTGAAGAGGGTGAAAAGCTTACCTTGATTGGCAAGGTTTCTTCTTTGTCACCTTGCTGGGCAAAAGTGTACGACAGAAACTGATATTGTTGAAAGTGACATTCCCATGCTGCTCAGAAAAACAGCAATGAAGAAAGCTCAAATGAAACTTGATTTAGTTAATAATAAAGCTGAAATTTATGGGAAAACAGTTAATCTGCAAAATACCTATTCGGGCCACTATTGTGTCCAGTTAAAGGCACCCTCGATTTACATAATTGTTATTTTACTGGTGTGGAGAATGAAAATGACATCGCTAAAAAGATAACAAAACTTCATAAACAATTTGCACATCCTTCACCTTCGGGCTTTTTTTGCCCGCGGCCATAACTCCAGATTGGCTTATGCTATAGAAACTTGAAATTTGGTATGGAGGTAGCCCTCAATAATAGAACTAGTAAAATCATGCTGAATTAATAATGGTTGCTATGGTGACAACGTCATCACAAATAAAATGAATACCTTTCTTTACAGAGCTATAAATTTTTCAATTCTGTTTTGATTTTCAAAAGTCTAATGAAAGACCTTTTGTAGATATGCCACCAGATTTTTCATAGTAATCAAGTCCTGAGGCACCATGGGACGCCAAAACCGCAACAAATTGGCCCCACCGCCATTTTGAAATGATGACGTCATCATATTTTTTTTTGTATTCAGCATGATTCTTTTGTTGAATTGAACATCCTGTGAAAGTTTAAAGTTAATATCATTACCCTATCAAAAGATATTAGTAGTTGAATTTCTGCCCCTTTTGTATTGGAAAAGGTTGTAAATTGACACCTTGTGTTATATAATTGCGCAAAATTCATGACGTAATTAAGATAATTACTTTAGATTATCGAATCATGTGCTTAATAAGATTTTGTTAATTGCTGCAAAATTTCAAAGGCATAGCAATACTATTTTTTGAGTTATTAAAATTCGGCCGCGGGCAAAAAAAGCTCCCCCCCCCCCCCCGGGTATAATAGGGTTAAGAAGTGGAAACAAGGTAAATGGATTATCCATCTAATCGATGCAACGACAAGATTTACAATATCCAAGTTTATCAATGATAAGAAACCATCAACCATGATTCAGAAAGTCATGCTGATATGGATTGGTTCAGGTTTCGGTAGTCCTGTAAAGTTTTTGTCAGATAACAGTGGTGAGTTTGCCAATAAAGAATATAAGGACATGTGTGCTAATTGAATATCGAGGTAAAAAAGATGCAGCTGGGAGTCCATGGCAGAATGGACTTTGTGAGCGTAATCACGCTGTGGTTTCCCCGATGATCGATAAACCTCTTGCCTTTGAAGGAGCCACTTTTTCACAACGTTTATATGAAAACATAAATGGTCTTCATTCTGCTAGACGAGTCTTTATTAAGAAGAGTCATCTGGACGTATCCGTAGAGCTTTAAGGCATCAACTACGGACTTCCAGTAAATCTTTTGACAATGGCGATACGGTTTTTTTATATAAACGTGACTCCAGTATTCAATGGAAGGGCCTAGGGAAAGCAATAGGTCAGGACGGTAAGACGGTATTTGTACGTCATTGCAGTGTATGTGCAAGAATACCAACATGCAGAATTATGAAAGTCGGCGGAAAATTCTCACATCCTTCAAAGGACGATGTCAAACAAATTGTGGAGAAAGTCAGCCAATCCAACGAGAATGTCCACCAAACCAAAGAGAACGTCAACCAAAAAAAGACAAAGAAATTTCGACTCGTTGAGTTGTAACTGGGAAAGAATCAAACCCTAATTTTTCCGTTAAAATCGTCTTGTCGTTCGTGTGTTGGAAGATAAATCAGAAATACCCAAAGATTCACATACAGTCTCCAAAGATTCCCTTCGTATATTCTTTGAAATTGCCACAACAAAACAATGGCCAATTCAAATGATCGATATCAAATCAGCCTTTCTTCAAGGAAATAGTTTCAATCGATAGATCTTTGTTAAACCTCCCAAAGAAGCAAATGTAGCTGCAAGCGTTGTAAGCTAAATAAGGTCGTGTACCGACTTAACGATGCTTCTCGAAACTCGTACCTTCTGTAAGAGAGAAACTCTTGCAACTTGGCTGCAAAAAATCTTCTATCGGCAAAGCCGTATTCAACTGGCGTTATTCTGATAACCGTCTTGGAGGTGTATGTATATGGCATGTGGTTGATGTTGTCGAAAATATACAAAATGACGCAGGAAAATTAAGTATCTGTGAAATGGATCGAAGCATCAAAGCAACTTGCTGATTCGTTAACAAAAAGAGGCCCCCTTCATCGTATAAGTTGAATATGGTTTTAAACAAATGTTTTATGAAAGTTTGTATGAAATATGGTTAATAGATTCAAATGTAATCGTGTTGTGTTACTTTTTTTGCTGACAAATAGAGGTATTGATATGCTTTTTGATATTATTTTCTTAAAAAAGAAGGAGGAAAATCTGTTAATGTTCTGTTTTTATATTTATAGGTTATATTACATTTGTGTTGGTGCTGAGAGGCTTTTATTAGTGTTTAATATTGATAGTCTTTTAACTTTTCAATTAGTGCATGCAAGTTATTATATACGAATTTTTATTCCTTATATTAGACTATTCTAATTTCTTCTTATGTTAGGCCAACCGAACCAAGCCTCAGCTGTACTTAGCTTGTTTTAAGAACTCAACATACAAAAAGAGCTTCCAAACTTTCCAGTTTCCAGTACCGAACTTTTAACTAGTTTATTTCATTTCATTGTTCAAAATTCAAATTTAAAGTTTGAAAAGTGGAAAAAAATCCGGGAAATCTTTCACTTTTTAAAAAAACATAGCGTAGCCAAAGGGTCAATGAGAAATTTTTTAAATCTTGAAATGCAATTTTTTCCCCCACTTTATTTATGTTTTCGCTTCGTTTCCAGCTGAAATGTGGTTTGAATAGTTTACTTTGTTTTCAGTACTTTTCCTCAAATTCATAGATCTGACCGGTCTGAGCATGTTTTCTTGTCTTTGTCCTGCTTGATCTGAAAATGTTCAATTGAGAATTATGAAATGACTTAGTTGTTGTTGTTTCATTTAAATTTTCCTCATCTTTTATAATTTCTCTATCTTATTTAAATATTGTTTCAATAATTTCAAAATATCCATTACTAATTTGCAAGGACATTTTACATCTTAACCCTATTCAGACTTGGGGATATTTTGACAGATAGGTATGACAAAAAAGTTTCATAATCTCTAAGATATACTTTATCATACATCATTTTGTCACAAATTATGTGCTGATTTCAAATATGTATGTATTTTTATCTACTTAGTTGTGATGACAAATTATGTGTAATTCATTATTTGGTATAAATTTGACATTTTTCACTTTTTACTCATATGCATGAAGAGAACATTCCAAAATTATCAAATTATATTTTTTCTTACATCTTGAAAAAAAGTTTCTATAATTTTTGCAAAAAACGAAATATTTTGATCATATTCATTACAATTATTTCACCTTTGTCATAATCAAATCAATTATTCATGACACTTTGTGTCAAACTTAGATTTTTTGTTGAATTTTTGATACCTACCAAAAGAAAAAAAGAAAAAAAGAAAAAGAAAATGATAATGTTTATAAAGTATTGCTAAAACCCATCACAAATGACAGCAGTAAAAATAATTAAAATGCTGGCGTCATCGTCAAAAATGACATCATCATTTAAAATTTTTGTATGTGCCAGCATTTTGTCATACGTAACATCCATAAAAAGATTCAGAGTGATTCGACTACTAAAAGAGGAGTGAGAGAGAGGGGGGGGGGGGGGGGGGGGGTTGAAAATATCCAGATTGAATAGGGTTAAAGAAAAAAAAATTAGAGATTTTAAACAGGATATTACCCTGCAGTGTTATTACCATTTCTGTTGATAGCATCCAAGAGATTCATTAAAATACCAACGAATTGCACAGCAAAGTAATCTGTCAATCAGTCAATAAATATGAAGTTGAGTACCAATGGTTGAATAAGGTTCCATTGTTGCACATAAATGAATTTCAGAAACTATTATTTCATACGTTAAAAGCTAACGTCTATAATTAGACAATCATATGCTTAGATAATGCTAGTACTTAATGATAAGTTAATATATCTCAGTATGTCAAACTAGTTCTAGAAAGAACTAACATATTTGACGAGGTTTGACGAATATTTACATGTACAGACGGTCCATTAGCTTGTAAGTATGTCTTGTTTTTTCTCTACTTGCGCTTTTATGTGTGAACTATAGTGGAGATAATGTTTCTTATTCATGCGTGTCAAGTCTCCGGTCGTCAGCCATTTTGTGCGTAGACTTGTAAGTTGTCAGGAAAGAAAGAGTCGGAAGACCAGATCTCCCGCATTACGAACAACAAAGCTTGACAGCTATGTATATTACTGAAAAAAGTTCTCACAACTTACATTCAGATGGCTGTCGTCTGCAAAATGCCATGTTTCTTGACATAACACATGCCCCATTATTGTTAATCCTTAATTCAGATATTCTCTTTTACTTCTTCTCCGAGCCATAAGCATGTCTTGAGGACACTTCACATACATTGGCGTCCCTGTCTTCTCAAAAACAATTTTCAAATTGCAAGCAAGAAATTTATTAACTGAGATACTTCACATCTTGCTTTTTTACCAAAAATAGATTAAATTATATTTTTTTACGAAAAAAAATTTGTTACATATAAGTTCTTTTCATTTCTACTTTTTCAATTTTCTTTGAAAAATGACTCGTTATCATATTTGAATCTTTTCAATGCGGCATGTGAGGTTTACAAGTTTATTTGGGCATTCCAGAAAAGTGGGACCCGGAACCTGGGACCCTTAAGTGGGACCCCAAAAAAATAAGAAAAGTGGGACACCTAAATGGGGCCCCAAAAAACCGGAAAGGTCGGACCCCCTAGTGGCTTGTTTACAAATATACCAAACATCGCTGTGAGTCCTCTACCGCATGTTTCATCAAAACCACGAAGTTAAACATTTTCCTTTGCTCCTCCTCTCTCTAACTTAATTATAGTATCAAAGATTAGCCGGTAACTTTTTAGAAGCAAGGTTTTCGGATTGGCATCTAGAAATTGACAAATTTTTAAACTTATCACAATAGACAAAGACTTCATTTTTCCGCAAAACGAGTATAGAATTATTTTTATTTTATCAGAACAACTTTGTAAGAACAATGAGACTCAAAATGGGCAAAAATTAAGAACAAAATAAGAACATGCTGAGGCCGAAAATGTATATTTTATGTTTTTTGATATTTCACTGATTTTAATTTTATTAACAATACACGTTTTTTTTATAAGAAAAAAGTATATAAGAACATAAGGCTTCAGAGGCTTAAAAGTTAAGAGTATGCTAAGAACATGGCAAGGCTTTGGAGAGATTTATTTCTTAATTTTTAGCTTGAACTTTTTGTTTTAGACATAAAATGTCTTAAAAAGTAATACTTTAAGAACATACTAAGAACATTTTTTAGCTTTTATTGCAAAAAGTTAAAAACAATGGAAGGCTTCGTAGAATTTGAGTGTTCTTATAAAAAAGGCGCTTACGCTTGATAATATACAGTGGTTTTGGAAATTCCTTAAATATTTTTTGATCTTTTGATCTTATTTTTTGGAGAGTGTAAGCATGTTTTCAAGGTAAGAAAACGTATCAATTTACAAAAATCTAGAAAATGAAGGTTAAGGGACGTACCAGAACTCACCATTTAAAATATATCGACTAAATGACGCAAATTCACTACGTGCGGCTTTTTTAACGGCAGAATTACAAATTTTTCCTGACTTTTGACTTTTTGTGACTTTTTTTTGACTTTTTTTTGACTTTTTTGTGACTTTTTTGTGACTTTAATGACTTTTCTGTGACTTTTTATAAATGTATGTGTACCAGACTTTTTGAAGTGTTTTACCCCTCGCACTGTTGCTTGGCTGGTCGATATTGGTTGCTGGAAGTGATGGAAAGTGTATTTTCTTTTTTGTATATCTTTTCATAGAGATTTTTTCAAAAACGGTTTTCACAAGTACTTCTATTTTGTTGAATAGAACAATTCTTGTGAAAATCATTATTGACGGTACCACCCCTTTAAGGTTTTCCTTTCTATTCACATATTCTTAATATTAGTTCTTGACAGATAACTGAATACCTTTTACAGTCTGGATAAACTGTACGGTCAAGCAACATCGATATTGATGACGTCAATTTTTAACTTTAAGTCCTCACCCAAAGTTTCTTATAAGCTTAAGAAGGGTCAAATGAAAAAATTATCTAGACGTGCATGTACAGACTGTACACTGTACTGATGAAAATTGTTAGACTGATTGTTTTCTTGTTTTTAAATGATTCTCTTTCTTTTTAGATTTTCATGATGAGTGATGATATAATTGTTGCTGGAATTGGCGCCATTATAGGTGCACGTGTTGTTAGAGGAAATGAAAGTGATTGTGGGCTGCCAATTTTGGACCTGGATGCGTTTCATAATAATACTTTATTACTTTTCGAAGAGCAAAAGAGGGACGAAAAGCGAGAAAAGGTTAGAAATGAAATATATACAATGTTTTGCAAATTAACTTTTGTAGAGTTTGTTTTTTCGGATGGATTCATTCTACTTGAATTTATCAACGAAATTTGTTTTTTTGTGGATCTTGAATGAGAACGGTTTCGGGAAAGAACATCGAAACTATTTGAATAAAGTTTTCACGAAAAGATTATTTATTACGCAATACAATGACCAATGGACAGTCTCAAAATGTTCAGACATTTTTTAATTAGCTTCATCTTTTTTGTGGTCTTTACTTTAGTGTCCAAAAATTGAAGGAGGGTTTCAAATTTTTATCAAAACACTAACTGGAAAGACAGTCATACTCACGGTTTTGCCATCTTGCACCATCGAAGAAGTCAAATGTCTATTGGAAAATTGCGAGGGTACGCCACCTGATCAACAAAGATTTATATTCGCAGGGCAGCAATTAGAAGACGGGCGCACACTAAGTGACTATGGCATAAAAAAAGATTATACGTTGCATTTAGTTCTGCGTTTAAGAGGTGGTGGTGGGTATGTTTTGGAACACGGGTTCTTAGACCCAAAGTTTGATTATGTCTACCCACCCACAGGTGAAGATAAAACCAAATTTTCTAGAGGGAAATTACCGTTTGAAAGACCTTACGGTTGGGAAAAGAAAGCGGTGAAAGTTCTTGGAAGACATGAAAACAATGATTGGCTTGGCATAACACGTAAAGACATACACGACTCAGTTGATGATGAATGGCCGGTTTCGTACCATGGTACTGATATGAAAGCTGCTTTTAAGATATGCAAGGATGAAGGATACCTTCTTGATAAAGGTACAAGGTTTCTATTTGGAAAAGGGATCTACTCATCTCCTACTCCTGAAGTTGCTGAAATGTATGCAGAAACATTCGAAAAGGATGATGGGTCTAAGTACAAAGTCATGATTATGAATCGAGTTGATATGGAATATACAGCTACTAAACATGTGCCTGGTATCGGTACATATTTCATCACGAGCGATGATAGAGCTATTAGGCCTTATGCAATATTGTTTAAAAAGATTAACCCTATCTGCCCCGGGCCCTTTTTGTCTGATGATGCCCCGAGGGTGGGCACTATGTGGAAAAGGGTTCGTAAGTTATTTTTATTTTATTTTTTATTTATCAACAAGACAAAAGACTAAAGAAAACATAAGCATAAGCTCAAAAGTGTGGTTTTATGATAAAATTCCCAAAAATAAACCGGAATTTCGGAAATTGTTTGAAAATTTGTGAAAAACAATTTAAAATGTCGGCTATCGCTGCATCATATGAGATACTTTGGCATACTACGCTTTGGCATAATGCTTTTTATTTTACACTAAAATCACTAAAACAAGAACAAAATTGAAATAAAATATGAACAAAACAATAAGCATTCCTCAGTTTATAAATTTGCTTGTTTCAAAGACATATCAGTGTTGCGCGACTCAAATTCCTCAAAGCGAGTACTGTATTTCTTTACTAAATTAAAAAAAAAATGATGAGTAATTTCAAAAAACAACACAAGAAATGCACCCCTGAGCTATTTCAACAATGATAATTAAGTCTGAGTGGAAAGAAACCCCTACCATAGTAATTGCAGTCAAGTTTTAGCCATCATGGAGGTATAACGCTTCAATCACAATTTTTATTTTTTCTTGACTGGCACCTACAAATCCGCCATTATGGCAGAATGGCCAAACCGAAAGACCCAAAACTACCGGTTAAGTATTTCTCACAAAATTTTAGGAAAATTCATGAAAAATCAGGTTCATATCTTTTACGGTTAGGATTAAGCGGTCAAATTTCATGAGAGGTGGGCATCCCCATCATCGGGGCAGATAGGGTTAAGGATATTGGAAACCCCTTGAAAAGGCTGACTCGATTGAAAATGTTTTTTGCCAATACATTTTCATACCTTTTTTTTATTCATATTGACGTTATACATTTTCTAAAGGAGACCTTTCTGATGATTAAAAATATATTTCAAAAAATATGTTGAACGTTATATTTTTCTACATATTGTAACATATCCTGGGAAGACGAGAATTCAACGGATAAAACTCAGAAAGTCATAAATAAAAGAAGTTCTTATGAACAAAGTTCCTATAAAAAAGACACGATTTTACACTGTATAAATAGTTTATATACACAGCAAAACAAGGAATTCAAATTGTTCTTATAAAAAGTGTTCTTATTTCTAAAGCAACCGTTTTTCATTGTTTCAATTTCAAGGGGTTTCCAAAGTACGATGTACTTTAAAACGTGAAACGTGACCAGAAGTCCAAAGGACATAAGTCTAAAATTAACGTACCAACCAGGTCACGTTTCA
>JAUBWS010093609.1:0-11342 GCA_032270445.1 Darlingtonia californica | reverse complement strand
CCCCCCCCCCCCCCCCCCCCCCCCCCCCCCCCCCCCCCCCCCCCCCCCCCCCCCCCCCCCCCCCCCCCCCCCCGTACTATGCTATGACGTCATCATATATGTAAAAAAAATGCTGAAATTTAGGGATTTTAGGGTACTTTTTCGAAATGATGTTGCGGGAGATCTAATAAAGATTTATTAATTGTGTTTTGATTTTCTTTAAGCTAAAGGATTGAAATTTAACATATTCTCCGGTTTTTTCACAAAAATAAATATTTTTGAAGCAACATTGCCCTAAAGACTATCAAAAAATTTCAATTTTAAACGCTGTCAAAAAACCTTAAATCTAATGGCAATCAGTAACTGTACAATTTGTGCAACTTAGGCATTATTATAAAACGATGACGTCATCAATTATGACGTCATTGTATTTACTACCATTTTGATGACTTCAGTTGAATTTCTTTTGTGTCACCTAACTACAGTCTAAATATGAAGTCACTAGCATTAGTAGTTCAAAAGTTATGGGCATTTGAATTTTGTAATTTTTATAAGAATCTTTTGAAAATTTCACAAAATTTACGAAAAAATGATCGATAACTTTTGAACAAAAACTGATTTTTGAGTTCTGATTTCAGATTCTCAAAGGTTATACAATGGGATTTAACATATTTTCCGAATTTTGGGAAAAGTTTATAAATTTTGCCCAAAATTGCCCTCGAAACAGTCAAAAATGCTGTAAAATTGATGACGTCATAACTATGACGTCATCAATATGGTTACCATTTTGATTAAATTTTTCAAAGCTATTTGGCCATGTATAACTTCGGGCCGAGTTTGAAAGTGTTATCATTGTTAGTTAGATATTTATTAACAAGAGAAATTTGCTTTTTTTATAAGAACTTTTTCCTACCTCAACTCAAAATGGTTACCATAGCAACGTCTCAGGGCAATATTTTGAAATAATTTTTCTGCAGTTATCTTCCCAAATAAATTTAAGTAAAGTCAAAAAGTTTCAAGTTAGGGTTAAGAGCAAATATGTGACGGTCTAAAAATATATTGCGGTTAAAAGTAGCTAGGAATTGACAAGCTGACATGTCTACCATGTAGCAAAAAAGCTAGGAGCGGTCGTACCGTTGAATTTTCAAGACAAGAATTTAATGGATGCTTACTTGATTTATCGAGAAAATTCTTTGTGTTGAAAAGATTCAAGATAAAAGCATTAAAGTGAAATTTCGCAGATTTGTGAAGGTCTATGGGAAAAGGGGGCTTGGTCATTTTTACCGCGATCATACTCCACTCACTAAAAAACATCTACGGAGGAGTGCATTTCTATTGAAGCCACACGCAATTTGCGGCTTTTTTCCCATAAACTGTCACATTTTTTGAATAAGTGTTGTTCAACAAAAGTATTGAGTATTTAAGTATTATAAAAATATTATACTTTTACAACTTAGAGTAAATGGCAACATACAAATCAATAGGAGATGTTATTCAAGAAATCGAATACTGGTTACGTTTGGCAACGTTTCTACATGAACCTTTGAAAAACGCATTATTGGCTGTCCTTCACAATATAGCAAATGATGTTACGTACGTTGGACTACCTGAAGATCCGATCCAGCTGTACCAGGAAATAACCAAACATGGGAATAAAATCACACAATTGGTCAAAAAGAAAGTCTTACAACAAGATCAAGTGGATTTGTTGTTACCTCCAAATGACAATAAAACAGATTCAACAAAATTTGATGTCACACTCATTGTTATTCTCATCATTAATTTCACAACATTACAGCCACCAGCAACCGGGTGGAAAGACAAGAATCCACCTGCTCATGATAGAAGTAAAGGTGCAAGCGTTATTCGAGGTAGAGAGTGGAGAAACTTCGTTCATCATACAGAACCTAAGAAGATCGACCAAGCTATATTCAATCAGAAATGGACAGAAGCTACGCAAATTATAACCGATTTAGGGTACCAGTATGATGCAAGCAAGTTGAAAACAATTTCTCTGGATCCTAAACATGAAGTCGTTCTCAAATCCTTGTTCTCTTTTATGGCACAATTGCAAACTAAACATGACGCATTAGAAGCTAAACACGATTCGTTGGAAGATAAGCACGATGTCTTGGAAGTTAAGCACGATTCGTTGGAAGATAAGCACGATTCGTTGGAAGATAAGCACGATACCGTAGAAAGTAAACACAAAGCACAACTTGATTCACAGTCTAAACTCATTTCAGATTTAACACAACAATTAAAAATAATTGCTAACGAAGTTCAATATCTTCGGTCAGAGAGAGAAAAAAACAATTATTCTAGCACATCAACCGGTACGAAATTTTTTAGAATTATATTATAGGACATCTACTTTCTTATAAAAAAGGTCTTTCTGCATACAGTTATCTACGTACATTTATCAAATTATTTTACGTCACAAGGAAGCCCTTAACTTCATCAATTTCACTCCATGTCTGTTGTCTCCTTGTGTACAGTATGCTCCAGAAATAATACTACATCGTCATTTAACTGACATTAAGGATTTAAAGCAGCCTTTGTTAAAGACGATTAACTTAAGAGCACATAATGATTGTACATGCAATACATATAAAGACTTTTGAAATACTCCACAGCATCTCACTTTAATGACAATGTAGCATTTTTCCTCAGACATCCTGTAGCAGAAAGTTTCTTATTCAATACAGTCAGATTTTACTCTCAACGAAGAATTGCAATAAGAATAGTGTTAGGTGACATCTTTTTACTGTACGTTTACTCTAAAGAAATTTAAAAACGCAATACTTTTTAGTTTCGTGCTGTTTGGAAAGCGTTCTGGAGTATGTTTTTGCAGAAATCAAGGAAGATGAAGCTGAAAAACTTCTAAGTCGACTGAATGTACAAGCTGATGGTGATGGTGGTTTGGTGGATAAATTAAAACCAGTGCCGTGGAAAAACATCAAAACTGAACTGGAAATGTTGGGTAGAGCAGATATAGTGAAATATATAACAAAGAACACCTTAATTACTCGAGGTATAGTACTATTTATTTGAAAAGACAACACAAACAGCTCTTTATGGTGGAGTCTGGTTTAGTTTGAGAGTGATTGAGTTTGAGAGTGATAAGCAATGGCGCAAGTAAATTAGAACTTTCCAAGAAGTATTAATGTTTATAGAAAACAATATGTCTATGAATTAGCATGTTGCTACTTAATTCTTAGACTACGAAGGACGCAGATATTGGATGATTTTGATCCAGATGCATTTCTGTTTTAATGTTTCTATTACGATCTTAAATTTTCCTTTATAGGTTTACAAAACACTTCAGAAAAACTGCGTAAGCATTACAAAATTGAGTTGATCAAATGTCTGGTTGAACAACCGCTCTCTACAAAACAAATGGACACCCAGTACACTCAAAGAGAAGATGTGTACGTTGACGTGGTAGTTTCACCTTCTTCAACAGTTGACGAAGAATATACAAATTCCGATCGAGATTTTTTGATGAAACAAAATTTGTTAGCCACATCAGCGACGGAAAAGGCAGTGGATAAGATAATCCAACCTCAAGATGAAATGATATTTATCAGGGGCGTGGCTGGAATCGGCAAGAGTTCTTTGATCGATATGTTTACACTAAAATGGGCCAAAAATGAACTCAGTAACCCTCATATGTTTGATTTTGTTTTCAAATTTACTTGCCGAGAACTCAATCAAATTTTAACTGAGTTTAATAGTATAGAACAGTTACTTAAACTCCTGTATCCAAAAATCTTTTGTAATGTGACTTTAGAAGATTTGGCTGAAGTGTCTGATCGTGTTCTCATTATCTTGGATGGGTTGGATGAGCTGAAAGACATTTACGACGTAAATACTAACAGTGCATCATCGGTTTCTCAAAAACCATTCCTTCAAATTATATGTGATCTGATAAACCCTAAATCTGTTAAATCAATCAGAAATCATAAAACCATCGTGTGCGGACGTCCAAAGGCGTGCGAGTTTTTGAAAAATCAATTTGCTGATTTGCAAGTAAAAAACATCGAGATCTGTGGATTCAGTCATATTAGTGTACAAAATTACATCCGGATCTTTTTCGATAAGAATCCGACAAAAGCTAAGGTTGTTCAAGATACCATCACATCTTCGTATAACATGAAAGTCATGTCAACTGTTCCAGTGTTTTTGTGGGTCATCTGCAATGTTTACAGTGAAGACCTTATCGGAAAGCCAGTCAATACCAACACAGAGCTATATTTCTATACATGCCTCATACTCTTGCGAAACCATTTTCAAGGACATTCTCGTAAATACAAAAACTTACTCGATATAGTTAACGACCAAGATATCATAGATGCTGTGTACTCACTAATGGTGTTATCAGTAAAAACGTACATGCAGAACCAGGTGTTATTCACAGATAAGGACATACAAAAATTAAAATGCTTTGTCCACCTGGAGCAAACAGGTTTCATTGTCAAATGCAGTCTAAGCAACTTTAAAAAGTCATTATTTCAATTTAGACATTTAATTTTACAGGAATTCCTGTGTGGGATGTATCTATGTGTAACAAAAGGTATTTCTCCCTATTTATCAAATCGTGAACTGTCAAGTTGTTTGCCGACTATCCTAGGAATTCACCGCATCATTCAAGAAAACGAAGATTCTATTTTCTTGCAATTTTACGAAGCACTACTTACATCCTACAATAAACGTTTAAACTTTTTTGATAAAGCAACTTCTTTTTTAAAAAGCCGAACATATAACATACTCATAAAGAAAAATACCCTCACACTTCCTTCGAGCATGATAAAGGACAAAACATTATATATTTCTACAGATGACCCACATTGCCGTGAGTTTTTGGATTCATTCAAAGAAGCAAATTATGTAAAGTACGAATCCTTGATAGAAGATGCAGAAATCTACCTTCGGTTTTACGAAGATTATAAAAACATTTTGAATTTATTAAAAACACTTGGCATAACAAAAATTCATAAATTAAAGATCAGACGCGACTCAAACCAAATTTTTAATGAAAGTGGTGAAATAAACGAAAACGTTCTACAGTTTTGCAAAATGACAGCAGGACCATTAATGAGAGCTGACATAAAACTTTATTGTTACGTTGCTGATACGATGGAATGTACATGTGAACAATTTAAGCTAAATTTGGGGTTTTCACTATCAACAATAAATTTCAAAAACATATTTAATCTTTTAGAAAAGTTGAACATAGTAAAGATTGATAGTATTTTCATCAGAGGATACGATATTTTTCATGCTAGTGGTAATTTAGAAGAAAACATTTTAAAGTTTTATGAAATAGTAGCAGGACCATCAATGAAAACTTTCATAAACCTTTGTGAGGACAAATTGAGAACTGCGATGCAATGTACGAGCAAAGAATTACAATTATATGTAAATTTACCGCACATGCTGCCATCATATATTTCTTTACCTGATGTTATCAAAATGAAAACTGAAGAATTTTACATCTGCATCGAAAATGATAATGTGCTTCAAGATGGTGCTGTATCAGTTTTCCTGCAGGAAATTACAAAGCATTCGATTGCACATTGCAAAAATATTTGGTTTTGTTTATTTAGTTTTATTCCATATGTTACAACTATATCTGATATATATCCTATATCTGCACTGACAGCTTCTTTAATCAAAGAAATTCTGTGTCGTGGAATGATTGATGTAACAAGTGAATACATTCATTTTTGTACTGGAGACATTAGACGTTAGATTAGAAGATAGATTGTTCTATAGACCTTTCCCGAATTAATTATTCGCAAATTAAAACTTATGATTTTAAACAAATTTTTACTTTTTCTTAAACACTATATAAAAGTAAGACCAAATACAAAATTTCAAAGAAAGCTCTTTTATAATTCAGTCATAATAAGCTTTTTGAAAACACTTGTTAGCATGAAAACGAGGCGTGACTGGACAAAAACATTTAATCAAGGCAACACAAGCTGTTTCGTTGAAAAATGAAAGTACCATAACTTTTGTTTTGCAATTCAGATTTTAATGAAATTTTCAGAAAATGTTAGTCTTGGCATTTGCAACATTTCTGTGCAAGAATTTGTGAGATATTTCACATTTGAAGTTTTCCATAGCAACGGGGTTAATTCGGAAAGGTGTATTGCTTTTAAGAAAGCTAGTGTCAGCCTGACTTCTTAAATAATATTGTCCTATGGCGTGCCAAAAGGCTTTTTGATACCATCTTTTTTTCATATTTCCAAAATGGTTTAGGTGTGTCCAAACAACCCTACTGAGAGTGTCTAAGTCATTTATTAGACATCTAATCACCCGACTTTTTATGATACTTACTTTTTTGACTCCATAAGTCAAAATGGGTAGTACATCATGTATCCATCACAGATATTGAGGAGATAATTTCTACAAACATCCTGACTATCCTAGCTATTCCTTACAGTTAGAGTTATCCTTGCTTGGGATAGCATAACTTGCTTGGATAACTAGGATAGCTGGAATATTTGGAATAGCCAGGATAAAGGATAATTAGGAAAGAAAGGATGAAAAGGATAGTTAGCGATAGTTAGGATGGATAGGTTGGTAAAGATAGATAAGATTGTAAGGATAGTTAAGAACAGCTATGGATAGCTATGATGATAAGGATAATAAGGATATCTAATGTAGGTGTAAATTACTGTTGGTTTAAATTAGTTAATCTATTACTATTGTAAAACCAACAATAAATCAATTGGAAAATAAAAAAATAATAAAAAAAAGGATGAGGAAGGATAGAGTAGGATAAATAGAATGGTAAGGGATAGCTAAGTAGTAAGGATACTTGTAGTTATTATCTCCATAATATATGTGACGGATACATAGTGCGCTTCCCCGATTCGACATTAAAGCACTTTGACTTATTGAGTCAAAAATAAGTTAGTATTATAGGAAAGTTGGTGTTATGAAAAAAGTTGGCATTATAAAAAAAGTTGGTAATAAAAAATATGAAAAGTTCGTATATAAAAAAAATAAATTGAAAATAAAAAGTTAGTAATAAAAAAAAATCTTGGTACTATAAAAAAGGGTTGATATTAAAAAGCCTTTTGGCGCCCCATAATTGTCTGCCTAAATATTACTATTGTTTTCAAAATTATCCATGGAATTTGTATTGTCTAAGTTTTATCCAAATATGGTAAATCGCAACAGGAATAGCGGCTTTTTTTGCGAAAAAGGAAAAGATTCTTTTATTAAATATTGTTGTAAAGTTATCTGACTCAGCGTATTAACAGCACTGATTCTACTTGTATGTACACGTTCATTTTCTTTAAATTTGAAAATATTTGCATGAGACTATACTTATAATTTTGTATTTAAAGATTACTTCAAATACTGTAAAACTATTTCACAAATCGACCAGTAATTCAAAATTTGGCATTTAAAGAATAGAGTAAAGATTTGACTCAGAATCATTATTGAATTTTTTGGTGCCTAATAGACCTAATTTCTTAAATTCAGCGCTGATATTTGTTCTTATTATTACGAGTCTTTATTATTTCCCTAGCATACTAGAACTTTTAACTATAGGTTTTATTAGAATTTAAAACTTTCTTTTTTGTCATTATAACTAATCATTCGTTGTAAGAGCTGTCTTAAGAGATCGATAAAGATATCAGAACAGGAATCAAATTCATGATATCCATTGCAAGTTGGGCACATTATATTTTGCCACTAGTTTTGGGAATATGGGAATAAACTAATGACTTTAATTATGTAAGTTATTTATAAGTTTTATTGATTATTGTCGACTCTTTTATTGTCACCGCAGCGAGCGCAGCGAGCGAGGATGGCGTACATAGCTTCACACGAGTATATGGTAAAGACATTTCGCAAAATCGTCGTTGTTTGTGTTTGTTAAAAGATTTCCGGTATTTTTCCTATAACGGTTTAAGCCAGTAAGTTCGGAATGTCTAAACAAGATGTTTTCGTGATTGGCTGATTTTGTAAACTGGGGGTCAAGTAGCATTTTTCTTTTGTATAATCGTTTGGAAAAATAGATAAACGAATATTCTTTTCTTAAAAACATTATTTGACAAAAAATATATTTTTAGATTCAATACTTCTGTCAGAAGTTTCAAGTATTAATTTTTATGAATGAGTATTTTCTTTGTATTTATTAAATACAAAACTTTAAGGTGGAAGTCCTGTGTCATGACCCCACCAGTTTAATTTGGATATAGTCTGTTCTAGGACATATTCATTCTGGTAAAAGTAATTTATATATACAGTTTGTTCAGGACGTTTAAACTGTCCAGTCTTTTTAGGACATTCAGGCTGGTAAAAGTTCAGGATATTAAAGGAAATAGGTATAAAGGATGATCAAAAGAGAAGTTGCCACAAAATTTAATCCCTTCAAAGTAAATTGAGCTATTTCCACAATTAAAAGTATCATCATGGAGAACAGTTTAAAAATCAAGACGGTGGCATTTTAGTGTAAGCTATGACGACTAGTGTAAATCATTAGTTTATTCCCATATTCCCAAAACTAGTGGCAAAATATTCTAAACTAGTGGCAAAATATGATGTGCCCAACTTGCGATGGATATCATGAATTATACAGGGTCGCACGCAAAAAAGTAAATCGGCTAAAACTTTCGAAATAATTTCATAATATATGAAATATAATTTTTATACCATTCGATAGAAAATTTGTCAAGGATTTTGAAGATTTGAATTACGCATTTTTTGAATTTATATGTTATTGAAATCTCCGATTTTCCTTCTAAGTTTATAGTCATTAAGATTTAAAGACCAATTAACTTAAAGTATATTTTAGAGACGGATAAAGTTATTTCATTATATTTTGTGAATACATATCGCTACTCAAATCGATGCAACTTTTTCTGGGACACCCTGTATATAAATTGAGTTCTCATTACAAAGGTATTGGCTCAAATGTTAACATAATCATTCTCAAAGCTACTAATAAGTGAAGCCAAATTGAGATTAATCATAACTATGGTGAATAGCAAAAAAATTTTTGTGTCTAAACAGCACTCACAGTGGCCACTCAAGTCACGACCCCATCACACATTTTAGCCTTCACCGTACACTCGCTTTTGGGACTGGTTATTGTTGGTCTCCCTCAAGAACTAAAATTAAAATTCCTGTTAAATAAAAGGTTTTCAAGACGAATAGTCGTAGCGAGTTTGAATTCCGACCTCCCGGATGTATAAACACTCTTAAATTCGCCCAATCCTCCAGACAAATAGTAACATTAGCGTTTGTAAATATTATAGCATCCAATAGCATTCATACTTAAAAGAATCTACAACATGGTACAAAACAGTACACGATAAGCAATTGCATACGTTTATCCATTTAACCATATTTGTCCATGACGACGTCAAACCCATTTGAATGTCCATGAATCACATTCTTTTCAATATGTCCATGTCAGATACACATTAAAATGTCAAACACATTTGAATGTCCACGCCACCTGTTGAATGTCCTCGTCATGCAGATTTGAATGGCCACCACACACATTTGACCCGAATATCCACGCCACACACATTTGAAAGTTCGCATCAAATGCATTTATATGTCCACCTTACATATATCTCATTGTACACATTTGATTGTCCATATATTACACTACATGCATTTGAATTCCCATGTCACACAGATTTGAAATCATCAGTCCCAAAATACACTTAAATGTTGTCAGAAATTTGCTTGTTTAAGTTACATGCTGACATGAATTTGCATGTCTATATAACATAACCTGTATTTAATTTTCCATTTTACATACAATTGATGCATACCTTAATCGGACAAATTTTCGCGATATTTGCGATTTCTATTGTTTTATAACAATGGCCTATTGTTTTAAACAATATACAATAAAAAAGTCGCGAAATTAAATCCACGCGAAATTTTCTCCACCTAAGGTATTAATTATCATTTTTTCCCCAAAAAACTAAAAATTCAATCAATTTGACAGCACCACCAGACCACTGCAGTTCCCTCTCGACAAAATTAACAAGAGATTTAACTTTTCCTTGTATATTGTAGATATATGACTTTAAAAACCATCGGTTAAAAGCGTTCTTTTATTGAAAGTTTGAAAAAACAAAACAAGTTAAAGAAATGACATTTGAAGTTCAGTAAGTCTTTTAGCATCTAGAAAGGACAAGCCACTGTTTACACTGGAAGATGTCAATTCCTATCCGTCGTTTCCGATATTCCGATATAGTGTTTTTCTAAGTCCCGAGTGGATTGGTAATTCTGACCAGAAATGGCTAGCCAAGAAAACGAGTCATTTCTTCTTCTTTTAATTTTAACCTATCCCAAAAACGAGCGAGAACAGTATTTGGATAAAAGGTGTGACGGGTTCGTGCCTCGAATAGTGTGCGAAACATAGTTGAATCTTCAAATTTGTAAAATACATGAAAAGTAGATAAAGAATACGGGATAATTTGTTATTTAAAAGGTAAGTTTTTTTACCATTCCATACTGGGGTATCGGTTATTAAGGGGCAAAACATGGCTGTTTGGTCTATTTCCGAAAGGAAAAAAAGGAAAAAAGTCAAATTTAACATTTCATATTTAGTGTTTACTTCTAATTTCTTACCATAAAAGTGTTCAAATTTTCATAAAAAATCTTTACTATAAATTCCTTTGAGAAAATATTGTGCATAATGCTCAAAGCCTAAAGTTTTCTCTCTCTCCGAGTAAACCCTTATAAATAGACACCGAAGTTTTGAATTTTTTTGAGCTCGTATAAAATCCATACTGGGGTATCGGTTATTAAGGGGCAAAACATGGCTGTTTAGTCTATTTCCGAAAGGAAAAAAAGGAAAAAAGTCAAATTTAACATTTCATATTTAGTGTTTACTTCTAATTTCTTACCATAAAAGTGTTCAAATTTTCATAAAAAATCTTTACTATAAATTCCTTTGAGAAAATATTGTGCATAATGCTCAAAGCCTAAAGTTTTCTCTCTCTCCGAGTAAACCCTTATAAATAGACACCGAAGTTTTGAATTTTTTTTGAGCTCGTATAAAAATCATTGTAAAATACCAAGTGATCGAAAAGATGTCTCGATGAATTGTCCACTAAACAAGAGTGGAAACGTTTTCGCAAGTTGAAGATAGCAGTGATCAGTTTCGCGATAGAATTTATCATTGATTGAACCACATCAAAAGATTTCACCATAGTAAAACAATAATCCAAGTTGTACTAAAACAAACCAGAATTTCAATTTTGAAATCATGAAAGATTTCTAGTGAAAAGTTTTCGCGCTTTCTTCATACAAAAGAAAAACATAAAATTGCCTGTCTGAAAGTTTCAAACGACTTAAGTTTCCGTGGAACA
>JAUBWS010093587.1:0-11344 GCA_032270445.1 Darlingtonia californica | reverse complement strand
CTGGATTTTTTGTCAAGATGGCCTTCCTGGAAAAAAAGAACAGATATTTTGAATTTTGGGCTCATTGGATGCTTCTGCCTCTAACATTGCTAGCTTGGCTTGCCCAGCAGCCAAGCTCAAGGAATAGAGTTATAAACAAAGAATAAGTGTCAGTCCTATACATCTTCCCCAGATCACATGTGTCTATTGCCAATCGTGATCTAAATGTAGGCTGACGTGGAAGTCTTTGAAGTGTTTAGGACATGAGGAACGAACTTCTCAGTTTCAGGTTCATAAAACTGGGTAGTGAGTCGTACATGTGTTGACCTTTAATAAGGTTGTGGTGACTTTTTGGGGGAACGTGAAGGGACCTTCGGGGTTGGTGATGGAGCAAGTTCTGGCAAAACGGTGATCAGCGGTGCTGAAGGGACCACCGAATTATGTTTCTCCTGCGCGTTCGGCACAATCGGGTCAGTACTTGGAGGCGTGTTAGTGGTGTCAACAACATCAGTGGTGTAGTGGAAACTGTTAGTGAGGGCGAGAACGTCATGAGTGTTGGTTGGTTGAATAGAGTGACTTGTATATACTTCCTCAAAAACTGTCTGTTTCGCAATGTAAGTCTACCTGTGCCAGCAACTTTGACAAGGTACTGATCGTGGTTCTCCACTCTGACAACAGTTCCACTGAGATCCTAGCGATTAGTGAACTGAATAGTCTGGTCATGGATAAAAATGGTGTCTCCTATGTTCAGGGGTGGTAATGTTCATTAAGATTTTCTAGGGATTTCACATGTCTGGTCTTTAGAGATTCCTCTTTAAGTCGCCAGGATTCTCTCCAATGACTCACAAACTAGTAATTTTAGAAAGTGTCTATGTTTTTCTGAATGTGAGATCTATGTTTTTCGGAATGAGAGGTAGCGTATCTCTGAGAGGATGACTCAGCAGCTAGCTCTGCTCTACCATTTGATGATGGCAGGTAGCTAGACAACAGATGATGTCAAATACCCCAGCGTGTTGCGTCCGTGAAGTGATATTTTGGACTCAATTGCCTGTGATGTTGAAATGCCACATCAGGGTGCGTTGTTTGAGCAGAAAGAGACGTGGGTTTGAGATCTCATCACAAGCTCTATCATAGAATAATTTGACAAGTAGTTTATGATTGGTAACAACCAGAAAATTGTTGCATCCTTGGGTGAATTAGCAAAGTTTTTCTAGAGACCAAGCGTTTGCCAAGACTTCTCCTTCAATTAGGTGCGTATCTGGATTCAGCCGGTTTCAAGAAACAAGAACCAGCTACTGTAGGGTGATCTTCCAGCCAGGGGTTAGTTTGTTACAGTTGCAGTGTTTTTGGGACAGGAAGAAGTTGATTCCTGTTTTAGACCAATCTAGCCATAGGCATAATGTGTCAAGTGGGGTAACTCAACCCCTTGGCAGATGGTTTTGATCACCTCCTGTTTCAATCCCTTGAATGCGTGAGCCACATGATGGACGAGACCAAACCAGGACCTTACATTAGCGATCTTTGATGGCGTTGGAAAGCCCTCAATAGCATCAAGGAACTTACAAAGAAGGGATTTGATTTTTCGCAATTGTGAACCCTGCAAAATCTACAGTTTTCTTGGAGATTTTGGAATTTGTTTTTGTTGAGAATGACACTAAATGCGCCTTGAGATCTGTATCCCACTTAACCCTACCCAGGCTTGGGGTAGCCTACTAGGCCCGCAGCCCTATATCAGGATAAATTTCACCTAAACCAAAAATATTATGAATTTGAAACTTTTTGGCTATTAATATGATCATATGTGGAACATTTTCTCAAAATTTCAGATAATTGACTTTTTAGTTGCATATTTGTGACCTTCCAAGCGATTTGGAGTACATAGACTTTGACCGTTCTGTGTACCGGTCATCTTTTTATCGGTCAATTACCGGTCAAATTTAGCTAATGAACGTTAAAGCAAATTTTCCGGTCGCTTATCGGTCAACCGTTACTACGCGTCTCGGGATAAAATATGACCGATATTTGACCGATAAAAAGTTTGTTTTGGCTGCCGAAATCAAAGAAATGACCGATAAAAAGGGTTAGTGTCTATGGGTGTCTATTTTTGACCGTTGAATACTCTGATGAAGCGGACGGTTGTTTACAGGTTAATTTTATTTTTTGAACGGCCAAACTCATATTTGCATCGGTCAATGAACGGTCAAATGAACTGATACTTTATCGGTCAAAAGTTATGTACTCCAAATCGCTGGGAAGGTCACAATTATGCTTAATTTCTGAACCGAAGGTGAAACTTTAAAATCTTATAACTTTTGACAGACAAATGGTTATGACATGAAACTTTGACAGTTGTCTTATAATGATAAAAGAAAGATGTTTACATCACCAATTTTTCTTGTGCCATCACATTTTCAAAATGGTGCGCCAAAATGAAAAAAATATTTTTGATGTTTCCGGAACGCTATAGATGGTCAAAACTTGATTTTTTCTCAATTCTGATAAAAAATGCAGGAAAGCTTATTTTTTTAGCTCTCTAAATTTGAAAACAAATTGAAAAACCTCTTTTTCTTCGGAAGATATAGTGATTAAGCAAGTTTATGTGTTTTTGTGTACCTTTTCTATATGACGTCATCAAGTAACAATAGCAACCGTAAATTTTTAAAGATGATTTTTGAACTAGTCCTATATAGAATACTAACTCCATACCAAATTTCAAGTTTCTATCATGAGTTCACTCAGAGATATTATAGCCGCAGGCCTACTAGGCCCCCCAGTCGTGCCGAACACAAAAAAGCCCAGCCCAGGTAGGGTTAAGGGTGTCATCCACACATTTCGTCTTATGCTCAAAATCTACAATTATTTTGTAGATTTTGCGTTTTGCCTAACTGTTTCCACTGGCAAGGAAGCCTTGAGGTGGCATTCTGTAATGATATTGACCCCACAGTGTGATAAATGTGGTATAGTGAAGATTCTTTGGTCTTACAGGGACAGGGTGGAAGCTATTCCTTCTAACAGTAACTTTTTTAAGGAATCTAAAACTAAGTTAAGACTAGAAGTTAGAGCAAAGGTAAAGGTATGTCATGTTTTATAACGATACTGTAGCTGCATTAAAGGTGGAAATGTTTACATTCATAACGGATTTTCTGAAAAAAAGTATCCCCAATAAGATTTTTTACAAAACTAATAAACCACCCGGGACGTTTATTCGGGACTTGAGAGTATTTGCCTTTTATAATTTTAGGACTGAAACCTAAAACACTAGAAATGTTACAGCTGATTCAAGATAAATAAAGAATTATGCAAAGAACTGGTGCCTGTCAAGTTTTATTAACCTAATCATGTCATTGTATGGTTGCATGCTTTTCTTCCTCATTGGAAAAAGCATTGCTTCATTGTATGTGAAAAGAATGCCTTACAGTAACCAGAATGGTTTCATCAATATATTCCGTAATGGAAACAAACTTTGTGAAAAGAGTTACTGTTTGTTGAAAAATGGTTTATGCAATGATTACAGTTGTTGCGATTGTAAATGTTCGTATGATACTAATGCCATGTATCTTGGCTTTCAATGTGTTGATTCAAAAGCTATTTTGGATAACATAGGAGCTACCTTGATTGATAAGCTTCATTTTGTGTATAATATTAGCAATGGAATGTCTCAGGATATACCGTTTATTCAACAACCACAAGTCCTTGAAACTGTCTTGTTTGCTTTCAAAACACCAGCAGGTGATGAAAGTACTGTGGTGGAAAAATGTTCTGCTGGAACACTATATTACCTGGATTTCATAAGTGGATTAATGAAAGAATATTTTAAAAACACATGTGAGCAAATGGTTAAAGTAGAGTTGAAGCAACCAACAAAAATTCAGGTAAGTTAGCAAGATAAAATGAATGAGCAACAGCAATCCCAAAGAGCTTACAAATGAATGCATTTGTAGTAATTCAAGTTTTTACAACTTCCTTTATACTTTGCAGTGATAGATATAAATTGCATGGACTGTTGAAATTTTTTTCTTGACTATTCTTTTTATAGCTATCAGTGCGTGATGCGTCTGACTGGAATGGCATGAGTGGTCGTATTATGGTTTTCATGATAAAATGCTCTTTGTCTAACAAGAAGTTGGTAAATGGGTCACTGGTATTCCAATTTGCTGGAGCTGAAGGTTTCATGTTTTAAAGTTTTTATCCCAGCTTTTTTAACCTAAGTTTTGACAAATAATTGCCAACACAATATCAATTTTGCATTGTGAAAATGTGGAACTGGCGATTTTAAAACTTCATCACTTTTATACATATATACCATTTACCAATCTCAAGATATTAAAATTTTTTAAATTTTTGATGACTCAAGCGAGTTACGGCACGTCCAAAAGTTACCGTAACCAATTCCACTGATCCACTAAGGTCGACAATATATACCTTAATAAAAGAAAGGTAATACTTCACTGATATAGGTTGTGGCGTGATGAAAAATTATACTCAATTTAAAATATGAATGAAAAACTGGTTTGTGACATCACATTTGAAGTCATCACAAATATTAAATTCTTGATAATTAGTCATGTCACCTATTTACAAATTAAACTTTACCCAAAGATGTGTTTTACTGAAAAAATAAACTTTTGCCCAATAATTTTAAGTTACTTTTGATGACATCAGCATATAATACCAGCATCGGAAATTAATTGAGCCTGTTGTGCCAAATTGACGTCTTTAGTGAAACACGTCTTTGGGATAAAATTTGACGTTTTAGGTATAAACAGATGACTAGTTGTTAACAATTTAATATTTATAGCACCATCAAAAATGACGTCACAAACCAGTTTTTCTTTAATATTTTTAGTTAGACATAATTTTTCATCACGGCACAACCTAGACAAATATCAGTAAAACATTCATTGTCTATTAATGGACTTTGCTGGATGAGTGGAATTGGTGGGAAATAGTTACGGTAACTTTTGGACGTGCCATAACTCACTTGAGGAAGTCAAAGGTCAATAAAACTTGTCAATCATTCTTCTGATACCACTGAGGTCGAAAATCGCTAACATGCCACATCCCAATGAATCCTGCAGTATCAATATAATCACAGTGTTAAGTCACTTTCCATATTGCATTTGACAGAAGTCGTAACACTAATTTCAATATTTGAACCGACAGAATGTCTGAAAATAGTGCAGTAGAATGCCAAAGTGAGTTAGAATGGCTACTCCTGACTTGTCATCTTTATTAAAATCATTGTGGCTTTGTTTTCCAAACGTTCTTTATAATCCAAACTTTTTGTTTACTTCTTGAACGTAGCAGTAGGGTTATGGGTATTAAGCAAAAAAAGAAAAAGAAAAAGGTTATAAAATCTTTTATTTCAGGAAGCTTTCTACGAAAACTACCAAGTACTTCTGGTATGCACCCTGGTAAATGTGATCCAGGTGAAGATTTGTTCAATGAAAGAAATAATTCGAAGGTAACCTTCATGATTTTGATTTTTGATGAAACTCTGTGTCACATAAACAGTGAATGCATTCGAAACAAACAGCTAAATTTTCTTCCTCCACTGTCAACAATTTAGGATGAGAACGGGCTGACAGGTTCAAAAAGACTTCTGGTTGGTGTTCTATGTGGATTGTCAGTATTGCTGCTACTGGTTTTAGTTGGTATTGCTTATACATGTAGGGTGTCAAAGAAAAACAAAAGGTACTAGAGCTTAGCAATTTTTCATTTGCAAAAGATCTATCATGTCACAAACAGAATTAAACTCGTTAGGAGTGTACAGTGTTTTAGGGTTAAAACCTCAGCACAAGATTTTAGGATGATTGCACAGCATGTATGTGTACTACTGCTCCCAGGTGCAAGGGTCGTTGCTCTTCAAGTTGTCTACCTAGGGGCTAAAGTTCGTTGATTTTGTAACAAGCCAGTCACCTTTGTATAGAAAGCTATTGTTGGTTGGTTTCAATAATGCTATGATATAAAACTTCTATTTTTATAACTAAAAGGAAAATGTCTTGACAGACATCATTTTCATATTTGTTTGCATTTTACAAAATTCCCCGGGACTAATGCTCATTCCCAATTTTTTATGAGGTATTATCTATTTATAAGTGTTACAGTAAAAGAAAAGTTTTTGAAGCTTGGTAAGCCATCGATAATTCAACAATAACATTGGAAAAGCCTTCAGATTTTGATTATTCTTCCTTCCGAAATTTCAAAAGATAAAATTTTTGAATGTAGAATTCATTTTTGCGACCACCATCTTTTACGAGTTATGGCACATTTGTGAAAATAAGTGCTTGGGAAAATGCATGATCTAAGTTTGAATTTTGTTTTCTTTTGTTTAAAAAATTCACATTAGGAGAAGGTATACTGATTATTATATATATATACTGTATGTAAAGTTTTATTTTAATGTTTTAACACATTGAATTTTAGAAGAATCAACACACGAAAGAGACCAAGCTGTCGAGGTACTGATTTATCGTAAATAAGAGCATATAGTATGAAGAAACATTGACTACAGCACTTCCAGGGTACCAGTTCATAAATAATGTTTATGCGTTACTGTACGTTCTGCAGGTGACTGAGAATGGCCCATCCATTTATATATATATCAAGTGTCATGATACCATTACTGTACATAAAGACTTAGGACTCACCCTTTACCACGTTATAACTATTAGAGTGCATTGTTGCTAAATTTTCCGATTGAATTTTACCGAAGTAATTTTGGTAAATTACTAGTTCCACTTGAATTTTTAAGAGAAACTATTCACGAATTTCCAGTTTTTTCAAATTTTGTGAAAGAAATTTTTACAAAGTTGTCCAAATTTTACCAAAATATTGTCTAGTTGTTTACAAATAAGATTTATTTCTGTTTTCACAGAAAATGAATATATGCAAGCTACATTGGTGGCACCTTGCACAGGTGAGTGTGAAAATTTGCAGTAACACTCCAGACACTGCGATACCTAGTTAAGATTTTTCTTGTACAAAAAGCTATTGATTATTTCTCCAAATACTATTAGTCCAAAAAATATGGGAGAAGCTATACCCCAGGCACCCTTTAAGTGTTCTTGTCTCATCCATACAGGGCTCTAACTTGTAGGCGGTCATTTGCTAAGGCAAATACCCTTATTTACTCACCAACGAGCTATATTTGTATGTTTTTTCATAAAAGATGTAATAACGAAACTGCCCTTCACACTTTGACACCCCTCAAAAAATTTCACAGCACGGGCCTGCCATATTTCTATGGAATCAGTATACCGTAGCACCTGAGGATTCAATAAAGATCTATTTTGTAGCCCTCTTGTATGGTGTTTTAATCTCTTTATAGAAGATGGAGGCGGCTACCTGCTACCAGTGGAGTGTCTCACACCACGACCAGAGGAATGTGCAGCATCACCAGCATTGAAGGATTCTGAGGGGAAAACTTTATTGGATGCGGATGGGTACGTTGCATTAACAGCAGTGCAAAAGGAAGCTCTCTTAAAACCATCCTGAATGTGGAGTGGGTATTCATATGTTTTTTGTCATTGGTGAAGGCTGGTAAGATCTTTGTTACATGTTTGTCATTGGTGAAGGCTGGTAAGATCTTTGTTACATGTTTGTCATTGGTGAAGGTTGGTAAGATCTTTTTTACATGTTTGGAAAGAATTATGACATTATGCTAGTCAGCTCTGACGGATGTTTGAGATGCGAAGATTAGAGACACCTGAAGTGCCACAATAAGATTGGCTCCGAGGGGTAAAAGATTTTTTATGATTTGAAGATCCGAGGTTGCTGTAATTAGCTAATGCTATTTTTAATATAGAATAATATCATAATGGAGTGATTTTTGTTAGAGCAACAAATTCTGGCGTGGCAAAAGGCATCTAGAAGTATATCGCACATTTAGTTTCACCAAAAAGGTCTTGTCATGACGACGTTATTTCTGGTGCGCTACAAAGTACCTATGTGCATTTCGTGTTGCAAGGTAGTTGGAATGAAAAGGTCTTAGCAAGCATAAAAATCGTAGAAAGTCATAAAGTTTTATCATAATAATTCATAGAAGAAAGTAATACATCCTTTAGTTAAACTCATTTGTATATTGTTAAGAATTAAGTGATTTTGAGGTATTCGTGACATGACTAAGGGTTCAAATCTTTTTTTCATGTCACACTATGCTTGAACGTGTTCATAATACGTAAGAAATATTTTAGCGCTAACATTTTTTAGGTTAACTGTGCCAACAATGAAAAAAAGACATGTCTGGGGAAGATGGCATTAAGATTATTAAATATGAATGAATGCTAGACCTCCTTTTCAAACACTTTGTCAGTGAATACATTATTGATCCAGAGAACTTTAACTTATTATTTATTAGTATAAAATTCTCAAAAGTTTCGTTTAGTGTTGTTTCAGATATTTAGAATTTACATAAAATGGGCTTAAGAATTGTCTTCTATTTGCGAATGATTAAAATTGAAAAAGTTGGAGTCTCATGATGAGGTAAAAAACTTAAATCCCTATTCATAAAGTATCCTCCTAACCATTCTACTAGACATTTTCATTCCAAGCAAAATAAGGAGAAAGTTACACTATTATTTTAAAGTACGGCTATAGACTGTAAATTAGTGTAGAGTTCAAGAAATACCAAAAGCATAATGCTACCGTAGTCTCTACTGCTATAAAATATTTGAATACCTTATCGCACAAAAAAATGTTGGACAAAAGTAATGAAATTTTCCGGAGGTGACAAAAATTTCGTCCACCACAATTTGTTATTGTTTTAAAACGTTGAAGACACTAATATGGTTGATAACTTCTGCAGAGTAGTAGTGAATACACCATTCTGTAGGTCGTTATTTTGAGAATAAAGCCAACATAACCTTGAGCACGATAAACGACTACTTTGCCACAAGGCTACTGTTGCTATTTTATTAAAAAAAAGTAGTTAAATTAATGATAAGGTTGATTAAAACCTTTAATCTGCTGAAATCTAAGAATGGATTTTCCCTAATACTTCTTGGTATAAATCTAGTGATAAGATATTTAGATGATAGATTGAGTCGTGGCCGAGTGAATAAAAGGCTCTAGACGCGTAAACCATTATTTTGGTTTGAATCCTTTGCGAAACATTGGATAGTGAAGGTGTTTCGAGGAGAGCAGGACCCTCGTTGGTAAAAGTTCATAAAGAACTGAAGAGGCTATCGTAGGTTTATAATCAAACCTTTATTCGTTCATTCATTCATTCATTTATCCATCCATTTCTTCACTCATTCATTCATTCCTCGTTCATTTTCATGTATCCATTCATTCATTCATTTACTCATTCATTCATTTTCTGATTCATTCATTCATTTAAGTGGTAAAGGATTTAAAGTTTTTTTGTGTAAAAAATATCTTGTATTTTATCTGTTAGATGCATTTTTGTTTTTGCATATTAGAGAAGCGTTTTTAATCTTATTTTGGGTGAGATAGGCTCTATTTTAACATTTAGCGTTTATTAAACTTCGGAATTTTATTTTGGGTGAGATAGGCTCTATTTTAACATTTAGCGTTTATTAAACTTCGGAATTTATTTATTTATACGCTAGTTAACAAATATGTAGTCTACCTGTTATACCGCTTCGGGCTTTTTTGCCCTACACCTGTATAATACATCAGTAGGTGACCAAAACCTGGTAGTTCAAAATCGTAAAATACAGAGCATGCGTAGTAGCAACTACCAACTTAACAGATAAGAATCATCGCAACAATAGGAGAAAGAGCCAATCACTTCGCTATGTTTCACACTAGGAAATATGTTGGCAGGGTGGAGCGGCCTACATACCGTTGATCACCAGTATCTCTCGAGCTCACTCCTGGTGAGTGAACGTAAGCCGGGGTGAGACTTGGTACTTTTTGGTTCTTTTGTTAGCTACCTACTGGATGATCTGGTCCATATAGTTAAACTGACAGTTTCAGACAACTTCGTTATTTTATAGAAAACATATACCATTGATCACTAAGTATCTCTCGAACTCACTCCTGGTGAGTGAAAACAATTTTTCTTGAGACTTTCCTACGGAAAAATTTTTGTGATCTTTATCTGAGCTTGTACTAGACTCTACGTGCGGTAGACTGGGAGTAAACTAACTGAAAGTAATCAATTGTATAAGTAATTGCTCATAACTTATTTCTCATTAAATGTCGCATGTTTTCATAGATTTTTTTATTTTTGTTAATCTATTTTTGGAGACGGTATTAGCTTTCATTATTTTGATACTGACCTTAGGTCGATCTAGATACAAGTTATTTATACTATTTAAAAATGAATACAGATTTCTTTGTACATTTCATTGTAATTTCAAAATGTTTTTACGTCATAGTACGTTTTTATTTTTAACTTTATAAATTTATAACTTTTTATTTGTTTTTTAGTTCAACCAAAACTTATATACATCATATTTGCTAATTTTTTTAAATTTTACACCAGAAATGAATTTGTAGTGTCTTATTGCTTAAATGAATTAAATGTGGCGGAAATTACATGTAGCAGCATCGGCATATAAAGGTTAAGTTCGTTAAATCAAATTGTTGATAAAAATGACAAATTGAATTCCTACTACTTCATCGGATTCCCTAATCGAGAAATGCAATTTCACGGAAAATGTTTTTTAAAGTAGTTTAAACTTTATATTTATAAACAATTCTCATATATTCAATTTAACTACCAAATAAAGTTCCCGCCACTTTTAATTTCCTTATTTGACTTTTTTCTCAAAGTTATGGCTATAAAATGTAAAATGCTAATATAATGGCTGCTAAAACTAAATAGTTTTACATAATTAATTGGTATTTATTAATGTATTTTTTGCTAGCTGATCATACTTCTTTGCATTAATCAAAAATTTACCTTATAACTTTAGGGTCATGGGGGTGAATGACTTCATTTCAATCATATTACTTCTTGTCTTTGTTCATACTTTATTCATAATTGTTAAGCCAACACAATATTGTTTGGGCGTTCAAGCAATGTCGCAAAGACGCCGTGTGTTGTTTAGAAAGTTCAATGAATGTTTTTGTGTAATATTGTTTTGATAAGTGAAGCTTTTTTTCCTTTCTGCAGTATTTTTGTTACGAACAGATGTACCTCACAGCATAGCTTGTTTTTCGTTCATTGAACTTTTTATAGAAGTTTTTTAATCTTACTAACTTTGTTTATGAGTAACAAAAATTTGTTAACGATGGCGGTATTTTAATTTGAGAGCCTTGGATTCCATGTAATATTTGGGCCCTGGGGTAGAATAGCCCTTCCAGCCCTCCCTAAATCCTGCAAAGCTTTTTAAAGAAGTTTTTTCATCATCATCATCATCATCATCATCATCATCATCATCATCATCATCAT
>JAUBWS010093554.1:0-11347 GCA_032270445.1 Darlingtonia californica | reverse complement strand
ACTATTAAATGGCTGTGTCAAAATTCACACATGAATATATCTATCAATAGTAACTTTTGCATGATGCCAAAAATGACAAAGAAGTTTCTTTTAGAAGTTGTGGCTGTTTTAAGTTGGTTGTTGAAGTTTTTTGACCCTGAAATGACGAGTCTAATCCCTTCCAAAAGTTACCCTTTGTGTGTTTCGCAGAGTGATGTGAAGTAACCTAGAAATGACGAGTACATGCGTAGTTAGCAGATGTTTTAAAGGCGGTTGAAGTTTACTTTTTTTTTTAAATATACTCTTGCCAATACTTGACCCATTTTTTACTGCACTGTTACCTACAGTACTGTATCAAAATTGTGCATGTCTCCCGCGTGTGTAAGGTTTAAGATCGCATTAATATACGTTGCAGATTTTTTATCTAGAGGTTCGCTCTTACTCTGCACTGGTAAAACCTAATTAAGACTGTTGAAACATAATATAAGGTCAGCTCTATTTGGAGTCGTTTTGTATAAATGTGCGTTTCTGATGTACCAAAAGTGTCAATTTTCACCCTTTTAGTGTCAAATCTTTATAAGATTTATTGAGAATCTTTAAACGTTGAAGACTATTCCTTGACCGGAGACCACTCTTTTTGTGTATGGGTCGTGAAGCACCAATGTCTTTATCACCTAGCTCGATAAACACATTTCATTTATCATTTTGGTATCCCGCGAGATCCTTTGGACGAGGTTTCAAGTATGTTTTACATTGGGAATTAAGTGGTTAAAAAATAAAAGTTTATCTTGACTTTTTAGGTTTAAACATACCATATTCCGCAAAGCCAAGCTGCCTGGTTGGTGTAAATCAATCATGAACACTGATGTATTATAATTTTTTTCCTCACCAAAACAAAATCATGAATGCGCATCTATGGCGATAAATCTATTTTGTATAGCGTTATTTATTACTCGAGGGTTTAAGTACTCAAAAACCTTTCGTGCAGTCTGGAATAAATCATAAAAAATAAACAAATGCAGTCGCTACCGCGGTTGCAAACTCAGCACGATGGCAAACACTGCAGTCTTTTCAGCTTTTTTAGCCATACTCAAAAAGCGTTTTTGTATCCAAATAACTGGACAGCGCTCCTCAATACTGCGGCGGTTTTTCTTCAAAAATCCGCTATGCTGTGACCCATGTTAATGCTGTTAATTTTACGTCGCTATGCGCAAATCCATTAGAAGGTGGGTCACAACATGGCGGATATTTAAGGAAAAACGGGCTTAAAAAAAGCAGCCGGATGAGCTATCCAGTTGTTTATTAGATCAGTGAATACAGTCCTAGAATAGCCCAAATTTTTCCCCGTCTACTATACATTCCAGAGTCCAGGCTAATCCTTAAACGGTTTTCTTATTGGAGCGTGGACCATTTACCACCGAATATGTGCCGAACTAGTCTGTGATTTCTAGTTTTTAACTCGGGAACATCTAGGCTATTCAAAGGATTTGATTTACCCACATTATGGATGTTTGAATTGCGGCATGATTGAAAAATGGGGTTGCTTAGTATGAAACGTGTAATAATTATATTTCATAAATTGATTTTATTTCAATCCTAATAACCCAATATGATAAGACGGTGGAAATTCATGTCAAAAATAATTTTTCGTTGATTGCCTAATTCAGGAATAATAGGGATATCCAATGAAAAACCTCGTTGCCAAATCTCAAGGTTCCAAACCAAAAACTAAAGAAACTATGGAATGCCCTGAGGAGACCAAGAAAATGTTATGGGTAATATGTTTGACAAAGCCATCAAGATCATGAGTTACCCAAATTTCAACTGGGCGGATATGTGACCATAATAAAGAATATAGGAATTACATGCACATTGGGTACCTGCAGTTACTACTACTACAAATTTTAACACATGATATGTTTAAGATAGTGCTGGAAAAAGGCTCGTGATCCCAAACGTTGGTAGCTTCAATTTGCAAATATAATAGGAAAATTAATAAAACTACACGAGTATGATGTACGGCTTTATTTGTGTTGGATATTTGTATTTCAAATATTTTCATTTAGCTACACCTCATCCGCGCCAAACACAAAGAGAAGGGTTGCCTTTAGTTCAGCTAACTAACAAGGAGTACGCTATTCTGATCGCACACCTCACCACACTCACCTGATTTTCAGATGGTTACCCGCTGTACCGCACACCCCTCTGTAAACACGGCTAAGCGGGAAAAACCGCCTACTTTTTTCGCCCGTGCCTTTAGAGCGTAAGCGTGCCGGGCAAGAAGGAAACAAATCTGAATATCAGGTAAAACCACACGCAAAGCTCACGCGCCGCGCGATCGGTTGACATCTGCGATCAGACTAGAGGAACGAAGGATACTTTGGGGTTTATATATGGTTTATTGGCTGTTTTACGTTGTGACTTGTTGGCTGTTATAATACTTCGATACTTTTTTTTACCTCTATATACTTTTCTAATAAATCTTCTTGTTTGTTTTTTGGTTTCTTGGCTAATTTAATATATCTGATACTTCTGTTACTTTTAACATCTAACTGTGGCTCTGTAGGTTCAAATAACAGAGCCACGTTAATTCTGATACTTCTAAGATCTTGTGGCTCTGATAAAATACAGATAGCCACAAAAATAATAAAGTAACTTTTCTTTCACAAATCCAAATTACAGAGTAATACGTTCCTTCTAAATATTCGTAAATTATGTCCTACTGAATAGAGAAAAATGACCGCAGCTATGTATTCAAGAGAATATAGGCATCTTGATAATTAGCTCTAGTGTCATATCTTTCATCTCTGTCATACCATGCGTAAGGAAAACAATAACTTAATGGAGGTAATCGACGGGACAGTAGGTATGTTTCTGAGTGTATGTCCGTACAACATTATGTAAGTAAGACAGCTGCGAAGGTAATTGGCTTAAGAAATTAAAATACCGAGGCCAATAACTCAAGCCACGCTGAGTTAAAAAGACAAAAATATGTTTTAAAGATCAAAAGAAACTGAAGAAATAATGTTTTATGAAAAATCACAAAAAAGTAATAAATTACAAGGATTATTTAGAAATCAAAAAACTCGTACAGCATATTCCAAAATAAATTTTGATACCTCTTAGTTAAAGAGAACATTTGACGGGAGATTAGCATGGAGGAGAACAGTACTAAAAAAGGAGGGAAAGCCTCATGGTCAGTTTAATTGTTCTTCCCTACCTATAAAAATTTCTGTTCCCGCGTAAAAGACCTATTGTTGCTCACGCTAGAAACTTTTTCTTAACACGGAAAATGGAAAAATCTACAAAATTTGGAGTGCATTAGATAGCCCTCGAGATTAGTTTTCTAGGAGCACATATCTGACTACCACTTTCTGCGCTCAAATATGCTTTTGATATATTCTTATTAATTTGTTACTGTAGTCAAGATCTTTCATTTTGTGTACAAAGCTCCCTCTAATAAATTATTTGAATCATGAGAATCTCATATCAATTTTCAACCTTCACATGCTTAGAGACGATACATGTATCGCTGATGGTGACTGTTTTGTCAATATTGACGTTGACGTACTAAAGTAAAGTGGTCATAAAAAAATGTCATATGATATCATTTTTGAACACAAAGCTCTGATTGACAGTAGGATACGTATTTTTTTAGGACTTAAAAACATAGCAATCACAGAAAACAAAAAGAGCAAGAGAGGATGAGAAAAATACGTGAGGTTTGTTTTATGGACTTTGTGAAGTTAAATCACTGATGATAGTTTACATACAAGTTAACTGAGAAAATGTGAGGAGATAAACTACACAAGCATCATATTTCCTTTTTTCCTAAATCTTCAAAATAATTTAGACTTTCAGTTTACTGAACAGCAACACAAATTTAACTTTCACTTTAGCATCCAACTGATCGAAAGCAGACCAAAACGTGGAATTTAATTTCGCGATTTTGAAGTAAAATTGCGAAAATAAATTCCGCGAAACTTTCTCCGCGAAAATTTCTTCTCTTAAGGAAGATCGAATACTGGGCAACGGGGAATGCGACAAAACTTTTGCTAAGGGTGGGGCTAAACTGCCTTTTACCTTTCTTTTTTGCTCTTCTTTTCTTCCTTTCTTTCATTTTTACTGTTTTAGCAAACTTTGATTAGAAGTTGAATTGTTTATATTGTAGGGTAAATGGCAACATACAAGTCAGTGGCAGCTGTTATTCAAGAAATCGAATACTGGTTACGCTTGGCAACTTTTCTACATGAACCTTTGAAATATGCATTACTAAGTGTTCTTCGCAACACTGCAAATGATCCGACTTACGTCGGGTTACCTGAAGATCCAATCCAGCTGTACCAGGAATTGAATAAATATAGGAATCTAATCGCACAGTTGGTCAAAAAAAGGGTTCTACAACAAGACCAAGTTGATTTGTTGCTCCCACCAAATCATAACAAAACAGATTCTACGAAATTTGATGTCACTCTTATTGTTGTACTTATCATAAATTTCACAACATTACAGCCTCCAATCAATGGATGGAAAGACAAGAACCCACCTGCTCATGATAGAAGCAAAGGAGCCGGTGTTATCAGGGGAAGAAAATGGAGAAATGATATTCATCATACTGAACCTAAGGGTATTGATCAAGCCGAGTTCAACAAGAAATGGACAGAAGGTGTGCAAATCATTACAGATTTAGGCTATCAATATGATGCAAACAAGTTAAAAACAATTTCTTTGGATCCTAAACATGATGTAGTTCTCCAATCCTTGTTCTCTTTTATGGCACATTTACAAACTAAACACGATACACTGGATGCCAAACACAACATATTGGAAGGTAAACACAAAACACTGGATGCTAAACAGGGTACGTTGGAAGGTAAACACGATATATTGGAGACCAAACATGACGCACTTATTTCTAGCTTGACGCAGCAATGCAATAAAATTGCCAACGAAGTTCAGCATCTTCAACACAAAGAAACAAAGAAAGATCACATAGATTTAGAAAGAAGTAAGAAAATTACTGGCACATAGTTCTAAACTGTTTGAGTTTTAAAACTGAGGTAATTTTTTTATGCATACAGCATTAATTTTATTAAGATTCACCAAGTTTCAATTAAGCTCTTGTAATTTCTAACCACATAGCTCAGTATCCAATTGAGCATTACGTAAAGACGTAAGTACCAAACGTGATCCATAGAAAGAAATCAATCCTAAAGAGTTCCACTACATTCTCATCAATTTAAGGTTCACGGTGTTTGAAAAGTGTTCTGCAGTATATTTCTAAAGAGATCAATGAAGATGAAGCTAAAGAATTGCTAGATCAACTAAATCTTCAAGCAGATGGCGATTTGGTGGATAAATTGAAATCAGTACCGTGGAAAAGCATCAAGACGGAACTTGAAATGTTGAGCAGAAAGGATATCGTAGAATACATACAAAGAAGCACCTTAATTACTCGAGGTAGTGTTATTTTAATTATGCACTAAAAGCCTTCATTGCTTAAAGAGACGAAATTCCGTGTTAATTAAGGCCTTGAACAAATGAAAAAAATAGCCTGTTGATTAAGTTTCGGAGAATTTTCAACCTGTTTATCACAAACCCCGAGTCTTTTACCTGAGTTTGATAAATCTTTTGATTAAATCTATCTTTTTGAAGAAAAGGATCTAGCTGCTTAATAATTTATAAGTCCTTTGTTGCTGTTAATTGATTTCTTTAAAACTCTAATTCTTCCTTTACAGGTTTACAAAACGCTTCTGATAAGCTACGTGACCTTTACATGATCGAGTTGATCCAATGTCTTGTTGAACAACCACTGTCATCTACAGAAATGGATAGCCAGTGCGCCGCAAGAGAAGATTTATACATTGACGTTGTTGTTTTACCTTCTTCCACGGTTGACGAAGAATGGAGCAATTCTGATAGAGATACTTTGATGAAGCAAAATCATCTGGATAAGTCTTCGTCGAAAAAAGCTGTTGATCAAATAATAGAAACTCAGGACGAATTGATATTTATCAGAGGCGTGGCTGGAATAGGAAAAAGTACTCTGATCGATATGTTCATATTCAAGTGGGCAAAAAAGGAACTTAGTAGTCCGTCTACGTTTGACTTTGTTTTCAAGTTTACTTGCCGAGAATTAAATCAAATTTTGAACGAGTTTGAAACCTTGGAACAGTTATTCAAACTGCAGTACCCTAAGATATTTTGCAATGTCACTTTAGAAGATTTGGCTGAAGTTTCTGATCGTGTTCTCGTCATAATAGACGGATTGGACGAGTTGAAAGATATTTACCAAATGGATAATGTAAACGTATCCTTGGAACCTCAAGCAGTATTCCTGAAAGTTATCTATGACCTGATAAATACTAAATACATGAACTCACTTAAAAATCATAAAACAATTGCGTGTGGACGTCCAAAGGCCTGTGAATTTGTAAAAAATCAATTTCCTACTTCCAAAATAAAAACTTTAGAAGTATGTGGGTTCAACCATACAAATGTGCAAAGTTATATCCTTAGATTTTTCGATAAGGATAGGGAAAAAGCAAAGGTTGTTCAAGACATTATAAAATCTTCACATAATCTGAAATTCATGTCAACTGTTCCAGTGTTTTTATGGGTCATCTGCAATGTTTACAGCGAAGATCTTATCAAAACTCCAATCAACACCAACACAGAGCTGTATTTCTATACATGTCTCATATTGCTGCGCAATCATTTTCAAGGCACTTCAAATAAATATAAAAACTTACTAGACATCATTAATGACCAAGTTATTGTACATGTAGTGTATTCACTTATGGTGTTATCAGTAAAAACGTACATGCAGAACCAGGTGCTATTTACAGATAAAGATATCATGAAACTAAAATGTCCTGTTCATCTCGAGCAAACAGGTTTCATTGTAAAATACAGTCGCAACAACATCAACGAGGCAATATATCAATTCAGACATTTGATCCTACAGGAATTCTTGTGTGGGATGTATCTATGTGTAAAAAAAGGAGTTTCTCCCTTTCTGTCAAACCGTGAACTATCGAGTTGTTTGCCCACAATTTTGGGAATCCACCGAATCATTCAAGAAAAAGAAAATGAAATTTTCTTGCAATTTTACCGGGCACTAGTAGCCATCAGTGACAAACTGTCAAGTGTTTTTGTAAAATTAGCTATGCCTTTTAGAAGTTTATCATACGGCGCATTCATAAAGAAAAATACTACGCAATACCCTATTCTTCCTCACAGTATGATAAAGGAGAAAAAGCTGGTGATCACAGACTCTGCAGATTTTCAAAAACTTACTCTTCCTGACAGTATGATTGAGAATTTTTACGGTAAAACGTTATCAATCACAGACTCTGCAGATTGTCACGAGTTTTTGGATTTGTTTAAAGAAACAAATTTTGATGTAGAAGCACCTTCTATTGACATTGCCAAAATACGGGTCATTGGCTGTAAAAATCTCAGAAACATTTTGTGTTTATTAGACAAACTTAAAATAGCAAAGGTTAAAAGATTCCGCATCCAAATAGTCGATGCTGATCTGGATGAAAGTAATATCATAAATGAAGATATTTTACGGTTGTATGACATGACTGCAGGATCAGAAATGAAGACTAACATAATAGTTAGGACTACAACCAGCCCTCTTTCAAGTTTTCGAGTAAACTTTATATATTGTTCATTCGCAGAACTACGGGTACATTTATACTATCCCTTCTCTCTAAATCTATTTTTTGTACCTGACGTTATTAAAGTGAAGTCAGAAACTTTTCACATCGGCATTGAAAAAACTTCAAACAGTCATCTAGGACCAGCTATCGTGCAAGATGTTACGAGATATGCTATCGATCATCACAAAAATATTCATCTTTCATGTTTTCCTGATCAATTGGAACAGTTGGACGGTATCTCATGGGTTGATCCTTCTTTTATCCCAGAAATCCTTGATAAGGGAGACATTGATGTTGAAAGCAAATACGTTCATATAGTTCATTGGTCCGACTTTGAATACTAAAAATTTCATTCGTAGAAGAACTTATTCAATTATTTGATAAAACTAATATGTATATTCATTAAGCCGAAGTGTAATGAAAACTATAAGTGCATAACAATATTTTGAAACACTTAATACAAAGTATATTTATCGACGCTATCTATTTTACCCGGATAGAGGGGCTTTTTTGCCCGTTACCGAATCCTTTTTAACTCAAATAATACTGGGGCTATAAATTTGAAACTTCGCAGCAATTAAGTAAAACTTATTAAACACATTTTCAAGTAATTATCTTCATTATCTATCTTATTTATTAGGAGCAATTATTATAACAAAATGTGTCAATTTACAATATTTTCCAATACAAGATGGTCACGACTTCAACTATTATAACTTTTGATAGGAATATAGAATTAACTTCGAACTTTCATCAATTAAAATAATTATACTGAATGGAAAGAATATGATGACATAAAGAAGAAGGGGACTGAAGAGATGTAGAAGAGAATAATGAACTTTTTTTTATATGCTACAAACTTTATATTTGCTATACGAAAACTTCAATCTTTGCCGATTTCAAATATATATTTGTTTTTCTCATATCTTCATTAACAATAACTAGTCCCTGAAAGTTAAGCAAGTGTTTTCAGGCCTTTTGCATATTTTGAGTGCCTATATTTTCTTATGCAATTAAGATATGAGAAAATTAACTACATATTTGAAATCAGCAAAGATTGGAATTTGTGTAGACCAAATTTGAAGCGTAAGTAGGAAAAAAGATCTTTTTTCTTCATTGCAACATCCTTATCGTCATCGTTTTGATGATTGTGAAGCACATTCTACCTTAAGAGAAGAAATTTTGGCGGGAAGAAAATTTGGCGGGTTTGGCGGAAAATTTTTAATTTGGCGGATTGAGAAAAATCGCTAAATTTGACGGAATTTAATTTGGCGGATGGCTGAAACACTATAAATCTGGCGGAATTAAATCTGGCGGATTTTTGTCAAAACCGCCAAATCCGCCAAATTTTTTTCCCACCAAAATTTCTTCCCTTAAGGTATGCCAATGGTTTATCTTATTATTGGGATTAATTTTGCGAACACAATTTCTGTAAGGAAATTCTGTGATGAAAAGTTATCTTTTGATATGATGTAGAGTCTAAAAAGTTGTTGATAAGTCTTTTTACATAATTAAAAAATCGTACTTCATTTACTTCAATGACTTTTTAGCATTTTTCAACAGACTGGTTAACTTCCCTATATGAAAAGTTGTTATTTTCCTTATAAGGATGTTGCATCTTCATATACGGACGATCAAGGGCGTTCGAGGGCCATCAAAGTTTTCCGTAGTAAAGTTTGTAAACAATTATTGAAAGAACGAGTCAATGGTCACCCCTTTAAAATGAAATTTTAAAGGTTCCAATCTATAAACTCTAACTATTACAATAGAAAGAGCATGAAAAAAGGGTGAGAAAATGGGGGATCGTTTGTACCCTTGGTTGCTGCGATTTGAGCATTTTCTCTCGGGTACTGAATAATCGTACTGGGGACTTAATATGGAAGACAAAATATTCTGAAACAAATTTTTTCTAATCCACTGACTTGCAGACGTACTAACAACATTGAGTGTCGTTTACAACATGAAGAATCATGCTTTATTCGCACGTTTAACACACATTTGAATTTTACAAACATTCGAATTTTTATGAATGGTCTACAATGAGCTTTTCCCTTTTATTGAAAAAACCGGTCTGTAAAATATTAACCAGAGACCATAATGAATTGAAACTTAGTGCATAAGCCTAAATTGTTATGACCCATCACTGGTTAAAAGTTCAAGTTAACACCACTTCTGGTTCTTTAGATCTTGAGCAGCATGAATTTGTATTTTACAGACCATTTTACAGATTTCCAAGATTGACATTTTAGTCCGAAAGTGAAAATTGCCACTCAATATTTCGGAAAGTAATAATAAACTGTTCTCCATCCAGGGTTCCAATAGAAGGTAAAGTAAGGTAAAGCGAAGGTAGACATCACCGCTTTAAGAGTTTATCGGAGAGAAAATCAGCTTTTTGTGTCATAGCTTTTGCTGTCTTCATGTGTTTTTGATAAAATTTACATTTATAATTTGTATCTTGCCATTACTAACATTCTCCGAAAGTTTGGAAAATATTGATACAATAGAAGTAGAAGAAAGACGAAATATGTTACATCTCTAAGAAGCTCTTATAAAAACGCTTCCTTCCACTCGTTTTAATAAAAGTAACGGTGGAGAGCGCAAAATAGACTTTCCTAAAACGTGTATTGTTTAGAGACCCATTTCAGCTTTTGGTCTGTAAAATACGCACAAAATAGGTGACCGAATAAAAACACGTATCAATAATCTAATGTTGTAAAGATGTTTCAAAGTGTTCCAAATTCAATTTTAGGTCTTGTGGTTCATGAGATCCTGGGGAGAGGGGTGTTGTAAATGCTTGGCCGATAACAAAATAGGTTAATGATCGAAGGGCCAAACCTAAAACCAAGTGCTACCAGATCTTTTATGGGGTGTTTGTGGATCCCAATCAGTTCTGATAATTTATCATAGAGAGCTATATGGTACGAAACTTGACACATCTATTCTTCATCGTAAACTTACGAAAATGTTTTTTGAACCCCCATAAGATGTTTCTTAGGGTCTATTGTCAGAAGGGTAGTATTTTTTTGTCAATAAAAATAATATAACAAAAACACTTCTATTTAGTAAAGAAGTTATTTTTTTTTATGTAAATTGTAAGATTTTATCCTAAGCAAAAATACAAAGAATAATATTTCAAATAATGGCATCGAATGAATTATTAAAGATTTTAATCTAAGCAAAAATACAAAGAATAAATTTTCAAACAATGGCATCGAATGAATTATTAAAGATTTTAATCTACGCAAAAATACAAAGAATAAATTTTCAAACAATGGCATCGAAAGAATTATTGGGCATTTGGATTAGCCAGCTTGTACATGTATGCTCCAAGTACCTTGATCTGAAAAAAAAGAAATATGGTAGATTATTCACATCACACTAATACCTATTTGTAAAACAAAACGCAGTAATGAAAATCTGCCCCTTGTTATTTCATATTTTTTTTCAAAAAAATGGCAACAAGAAAAATTGATACTTAGTTACTTACTAAAAGTAATACTTACTTGTACCACTATTTTCTTACAATTTTCAACTGCTTTAAGCCCTTTTTAATATCTTTCGAGCGATGTAATTTTTATGAAAAATGGAACGGAAGTTATATACAGGGTGTCCTGAAAAAAGGGAACCCAACTTTTAAAAGGCTGCAAGTTATTAAGTTGTTATTCATTCTTTGCGGTTTTTATACCGTTAGAAAGATA
>JAUBWS010093543.1:0-11347 GCA_032270445.1 Darlingtonia californica | reverse complement strand
TGCTAAAAATCATATCAAAGCTTACTCCCCCGTTTGAGCCTAAAACCTCAAATTTTGGGACCTAGCTCATGGGCTATCTTTTCAGTTTCCTTTTTTATATTTTTATAATCTAGTTGTTTTGTAGGACAAAATTCTGCTTGGTTTATTCATGATCTTTCTTTTTTTGTTATCTAATTTAATTATCTTATCTTTTTATTTTTTTTGTCGTCAAACCTCGACTATTGTTTCGTCAACAGTGTCGATTTTTCGAAGAGACCTAGAGCCTCTCAACATCGTAAAAATCCACCGTATGAAAGCAAAGTTTAGTGTTGTGTTCATATAAGACTGCACGATGCTTTTTTCTACTTTTCTGTTTGTAGCAACCATACCCGCAAGGCGCGAGAAAGATACTTTTGCCACTGTACCCATACCACCTGACACCGGAAAGATAATCGGAGAAAAACTGTCTTGATCAACATTCATGATTCTTTCATTATAATGGCGTTCTTTCTCGTTTTCATTTCTCTGGTAGCTTTGCTTCATCGTCAGGTTTTGATACTTCTTTGCATTGGGATCAAAGATGCGTATGTCGAGGAATGTCTTCTGGCCTTTGATCCAGAAGTTACGCGCAGATACGTCGAGCCTTGCCTCATCTTGAATTTTAGCGGTCTTGTGGCGCATTTGTTCTCCCCAAAGTTGACTTAGTTGGGCTCTATTTCAACATCACACACTTCACTCATGAACTTCGCGGTAACATCCCGTAGCTCGTTGTGTCGCTGTATAACGAATCCGTCTTTTTTACAGGACATCGCATGATGCACATCAAACGAATTTATTCATGATTTTAGTGCATAGAGTCTATGTCAAATTTGGTCAAAATTTTATCATGACTGTTTGTAGCAACAAGTAACTTTGGTTTTTTTTTTTTTAAATAATTACTTAGAAAGTTTTGTTTCATTTTTATTGAATTTTTATTGAAATATTGTTGTTTGTACTTGTAGAATTTGATCAGGTATTTTTAAGATTTTATTAATCTTTTGATATACTATAGTTATTGCTGATCCGGATCCTCTTCCTGGAGCTTGCACCAAGGAGCTTCCATATTTTACCCAGGCGTCCAAGAACACTTTTCTCAACATTATTATTTGACCATAACTAGCCGCTCCCTGGTGCATGGGCCGCGGAGCTCCTAGGTCCCTACCTAGGGGGTCCTAGTCTAATAAAAATCGTCCGGGAAGGGGACGTTAAGGGTTAACGTTACAATGTTTTTATGTCAAAATCATTTTTGCTTGCAATTATAACTATAATCATGTCATTTTAAGTAAGATTTTACTTGCAGTAAAAGCCTCATTAATAAAAAAATAATTTGAAGAAAATTTCACTGAAACTCTTTTAAAATCTTTAAAAAACTTTTCGTAGCTCATCCAAGCCACATCGTCAGTTAAATAAAACAGTAAAATAGTACTTAGGTTCTTGCAAGTTGCATTAACCCGTTGATATCTAGTGGTTGTCATGGTAATAACCAACTGAAATTGAAATAAGTTCGAACCGTTTGTTTACAATCGAATGTTATGGTTGAGTGATCAGTAATAAAAGTTCTGCATAACAACGCCGATTAAACAGAACACTGTTTCGGGTGTAATTAATTTTGCTATATAACTTACATTATATATTTTTGTACATTTCTAGATTCAGTTTTTATCATTTTTCTGGTTAGATTTTAAACATGAATTAATATGTATTGCAGGTTCATAACGTTAAAATGTTGAAGGTGAGAATTCTATCATCTTTATATTGAGTTATTTGTTTGTTTATTAGTCTGTTGTGTTTCCAATGTTTACATGGTAATGGTAGGAGAGGTATGGAAATGCTAGATGCAAATTTGAGGGGGTTGTAAAATCTCACTAGTGATATTGACCAGGACCTCACTAGTGATTTTGACCAGGACAGTAATATTACAATAATATAAACCAAACTATTAGAGTTATGTCCGAATTTTTCAAGTTTTTTTATAAAAACCTGTAATGATTAAAGCTATGATTAAACAAGACCCAAGACCCTGTAAATTTAGACGTCATCTACACAAATTTTTTTTTTTTGAACAAGTAAAGTTCGACATAAAGTTAGCTATTCTTTATTTTCAGTTTTTCTTTCGTCTAAACTGTATTGTTAATTACGACACATTTCTATTCTTTCTCCCAATACAATAGCAAATATCTTTTCAGTCGTGTTTGAGCCTCGTATTCTGACAAATTTTTCTTATAAAAAAATAGTTTTTTTGTTGGTGGTGCTTGTGTTGTTTTTGTTTTTGTTGTTGTTAGTTTTTCAGAGAAATACGACATACATATTATCTCTAAGACGTTTTGTTTATTTCAGATACAAATTGTATTACTTGTGGTGATATTATCCGTTTGCTTACACGCATCTCGTACAGGTAAGATGTTATGACTCATGTAATGACCAATTTATGTTTAATCGTAATCGATTTCTTTGATCAACTAATTTGATGAATTTTATATTTTGCAGTGGATTTTCAAAATTTTGAAATTATTTTCAGATGATATCAAAACTTTCAATTATTCAATTAATTAGGTAAGAAGAAACACCATATACACGATGTGTACGATATACACGATCTTTTACAGCACGATAAACCCGATCCAAGTGATTTGACATATGCAACAGATGACTTTCGTGTGGATACATTTCCTAGTCATGGTGTGAAAATTGAGTTTGGTCGAAAGAAAAATCAAACTGCAAAAAGTAAAAAGAAAACTGGTAAGGATAGCATAAAACGATGTTGGAACCTTTAACCATTTCAGTGCCGAAATACTTTCTGATCTTGGCCATCTTTGGACATGGTTCCAACCGAGGGGGCTAAAAAGACCGTAAAATATTTTTTGGCTGTGACGTACAAGCAGTTTATTGGCACTCAAAAGGTTAACACTTTCAAATCGAGATCTGAACCAAGTGCAAATCAAAATTAAATTACAAAAATCGCTCAAAGTAGTCAATGTACACTATCTCACAGGCAATTGAAATTTTTGAAATATCTCATAGATATATATTTCACTGAGGACCATATGGTTCTCTTAAATTATAGCCATGGTGTTTAAGGAGAAATAAATTCCAAGAAACTCTTCATTGCATTGTTTATGGAAATTTCATACGTGGAGTCAAAAAATTGTTAAATTCCAAGGGGGGGTAATTGCTAAATCACGTCAAAATTAACCGATTTTATAAGGGCATATGCTGAAATTTAGATTTCCACTTGGGTGGGAAAATTTAGTGAAACATATCCTGAATCCCTGGGGACAATTGCTTTCAGGGAAAACCCATCTTCTTACATAAATGATAGCACTGACAGTGGACCATTAAAATAACTAAAAATGCTTTTGTTCCATAAAACCTTGTTGTTTGTTCAACATTGTTAAATCCATCGAATTTTCTTTTTCTCAGTTTTGCAACGTAAACCGAAGGCTGACATTTCTGCTACAAAGAAGCAGTTTTGGGATGGAACGAACCTCGATCTTCGAACAGCTGATTTTCATGTCAATACAATGTCCTCTTTACCAATCATTCAACAACCAATAGAAGATCACGTCTCCCAGCAACCGCCATGTTCGCACGGAGGACCGATGTGTTCGCATGTGGAAGAGCCAGTCCCGATCATCCACCATGAGCCTGTTATAGAACACCACGAACATGTTTTGATTCCTGTTCCCATCGCCGCACCACCACCCCCGCCACCACCACCACCACCTCCACCACCTTGCACGGTACATATCCCTGTCACTGTTCATTTAAAAGGGAAGCTGGCAGTTCGAATGAAACATTGCCAAAAATGTGACTTCTCTAAAAACATTGAATCAATTGGTCCATTGAAAATATCATCGTTGAGCGAATTGGAAGATAAGCTTAAGAAAAACATTAATAAAGCTTTTAAAGTTGGGAATAAAAAGACAAAAATTCGTCGAACGCACGATGTGACTGGTATTAAGCGACATATCGCACCTGTTATTGATTATAAACTTTTTGATGAATTAAATGACAAACGAATCTACGTTAAATATGATACCACAGCGACCAAGAAAGACCAAACGACGCCATATGTGGCTAGTTCTGATCACGATATCATTGTTCGAAAGTCTGTGTCCATTCCTGAAGTATTCATTCCTGAAGCAGCTTACAAGCGAGGTGTCATCATAAGTTTACCGAAAGGAAAAGCGATGTTGAAATGTGTTGTCCCCAATGATGATAATGACTTTGTAAAGGAGAAAAAAGAGAAAATCTTTCAAAATTCTACATTACGAAATGAATTTGAAAACGAACTTCAGATCAAGAATGTTCAGAAAACGAAAGTCGAAACAGCGGCACAGCCTTCTCTTGTTGAAGAAAAAAGCGACGCTAGTCATAAAATGACTGAAGTTGATGATGACGTCGTTAGTCTGTCGGCCGAAAATGAACAACAAAATGTTGCGCCAGAAGAATCGACTTCAGTGTCAGCTGCCAAAGGAGATACTTCAGCCCTTCCACAAGAATCGGCTGCTGTTGTTCCTACACAAACAACTATTGAACTAGCAAAGGCATTGTTGCAACCAACAATTTCTTCAGCATTGACTTCTACTGCAAATAAACAAGCACCAGGTGCTATCAATAAGCACAACGGGACAAATGAAAATTTTGCGTCGAAATTCATGAATGTTGTTGATAAAGATATGTTAGTTTCTCTGTATAAGATGGCAGTTCATGATATCATGGGTGAACTACAGAAAAACAAGGAAGCATCTGTTAATCAGGACAATGTTATCATGAAAAGCAAACTTAAAATGTTGGATACCGAAAGAGAAGATTTGGAAAGCAAATATCCCGGTATTGGTGCCACATTATTGCCTCCAAACGAATTGCTTGCAACTAGACCAGAAAAACGTTCACATGTTAAAATACCTAAACCTGAGGCTCTTTTAACTGAGAACAATACGCGGCGTGTGAAGTTGATTGATACAGATCGCCCACGATTTCGTTTATCAAAAGCGAGGAAGGAGTTAAATGAGCCAAACTTTTATGGTGATATGGATCCTTCGAGCTTGATTGGCGATCATGACAAAGATTGTATTGAACCAACTTGTCAAAAACAAAAGGAATTCATGGTAGGTGCAAGTCAATATTTTCAAAAGCTTGATAATCTTGCATTAGCACCTTACGAAGATTTCATGATAGACGGAATGCGAGTTACAGAAAAACATGGAAAAATTCCAAGTAGTAGAAATGCAAAACGTCAGTCAATAGAAGGTAAAGAAACAGAAGAAGAACCGAACACTATCGTGGAGTTGTTTGGTAAACTCCCAAGAGTTCCGCTCAAAATAACTTTAAATCCAAAAGGACCGTTAGCTAAATTGAAAGAGCCGATAACTATTGATTTAAAACCAGCCGACAAAGCTTCACATGTGCGTGCCATTGCGACTACCAATAATCCTTCTGTCGCAGTCCATGTTGCTGATCGAATTTTTAAAGATGATCCACCAAGCAAAGAAGACGAAACAAGACTACAAGCTGCTTATGCTGATCTTCGAAGACGATCATTAGAGTTGCACAAAACACGTAAACTATTCGTTGATCCGACGCGATTTGAAATTCGTGGAAAGAGGATGAAGATTGTTGTCAGTCTCCCGAAGGAGTTGACGAAATTACTCTCGAACAGTCCAGGTGAAGTCAATACGAGAGAAATTCTTCAACAAGCTTCAGCTCCGTCGACAAACTCGAACCCTGATTTACAACCTAAAATCCGAGAATACGAAGAAACGTTGAGTAAATTAAAGGAACAAACCAAAGCAGCCATAGCTCAACTCAATCTGCTAAAAGATCCTTACACAGATATTGGTCAAAGGCGACACCATCACCATAGACACCATCATCACCTTGAGGATACCGAGCAGAAAGAAAAGGTTTCCAATGAAAAAGATCCATATGCTGATGTTGGAGGAGATGTTGCAAAAAGAAGACGTCGATCATCAGAAGTTGAAATGGGTACAATTTTAGACTCAAACGCTAAAGTAGTAAAGCATATGTTGTCAGATTCAGAAAGATACAAAGAATTGACCAAAGATCCTTATTCAACAATGGGTACATCTGCACAATTTAAAAGAAGCTCGGCTATGCGATCGAAAAGAAGTCTTCAGAAGCATTCAAAGAAGAAACAAAATTCCAAAAGAGGCTTGAATAATGGAGGTATCGGTGGGTTATCACTGATTTCACATGATTCTTTAAAAGCACAAAGTACTTCAGCAGATCCATCAAAAGTACTTGAAGCTTCTGTTGTTGCTAGCCAAGTAACCCCTCATACAGCTCCTAGCAGTGTTGAAAATACGCTTATGCTCGATGCTCTACCAAAATTCAAAGAGGCTTTGTCAAAAATAAACCCCGAAACACGGAAACGCTTGTTTGAGATGAAGCCGTTCAAATTTCTGGCACAAATGCCAAATTTGGATGCAACGCTTTCATCGGGCTCTTCAAATGGACGTGATCCGTATGCAGACATGGGTAGTGCCGTCGCTCGGAGTGAAACAAAATATAATAAGACGAATTCGAATAAAGAAAAACAAGGTAGCATAAGGGACCCTTATACTGACTTAGGAAGTGTATCGGCATTTCCAAGTAAACGAGATCAAGGTGTTGGCAAGAGAGAGAAAACTAGGAATGATCCTTTTGCTGATATTGGTACAGGTGGTTCATCTTTTTCGTCGCAGAAAACAAACCAGAAAGTCATCAAGCAACATTCAAAGAATCCCTTTGCTGATATTGCATCGGCCAACGAAGCAAGAAAGCAAAATAAGAAAGGCACAAAGAGAGATCCTTTTGCTGACATAGGATCCGTTTCATCTTCTAAGAAACACGAAGTGGCTTCACGACAAAAGCAGGCGACAAAAAAGGAGAAAAAGAAAGATCCATTTGCTGATATTGGAACAGCGACAAAACGTCAATACACACCAAAACATCAAGATGAGAAGGTTACCATAAAGAAAAAAGGTAAAATAGTCAACAGCAAACCAGCGAATAAACCAGCGAAACGTGACCCATTTTCCGATATTGGTAGTGTTTCAGAAGCTCCTGGCAAGAGGTCAAAAACTCATAAAAAAGGGAAAACTCCTCGCAAGATTAATTCGTCCAAAGACAAAAAACATAAAAAGAAGTCAAATAAAGGAAGAAAAGCAGCATTGAAGAAAGAAATTGTCATTGACTTTGGAAGTAAACGAAATACGGTAAACAAGAAAGTAGAATCAAAAGATATTGTAAAAACACAAAATAATGGACATTCATCAGTAGCTGTAAAAAAGAGCAATGAAGGCAAAGTTCAAGATGAAAAGGAAGAAGGAGAAACTGTTAAAGAACTAGATTCGGAAATAAAGAGATTGAAAAAGGTTCAACAAGTTTTGACTGACAAAGCTGATAATAGTAAAAAAGAATTTAGCAATACAACAGAAGGAAAAAATGAGCAGAGATCTTCAACTTCCCATTCTGATGAATTAGAATTGCTTGAAGATAATAAGGAAGATATTGGAGACGTTTCGAAGAAAGACGAAGGAAAAGACGACAAAAATAAAAATCCTTCTGAGTCGATTGGGGGAGTTGCTCCGCCTGTTTTGAAACTTGCTGAAAAAGGTGGAAAAGATAAGAAAAATAGCGACGACAAGGAAAAGAAGGAAGAACAGAATAAAGAAAAAGGTTTCACGAAAGAAAGATCTGAGAAGGAAGATCAGAAAAGTACGGACGACAAGGAAAAGAAGAAAGATGAGACGGAAAAACAGAATAACGAAAAAGGTTTCACGAGAGAAGGATCTGAAAAGTCAGATCAGAAAAATGACAATAAGGAAGATATTGGAGACGTTTCGAAGAAAGACGAAGGAAAAGACGACAAAAATAAAAATCCCTACGAATCGATTGGGAAAGTTCTTCCGCCTGTTTTAAAACTTGATGAAAAAGACGAGGATGGAAAAGATGAGAAAAATAGCAACGACAAGGAAGAGAAGAAAGAACAGAATAAAGAAAAAGGTTTCCTGAAAGAAGAATCTGAAAAGGAAGATCAGAAAAGTGGAGGCGACAAGGGCAAGAAAAAAGGTGAAAAGGAAGAACAGAATAAAGATAAAAGTTTCATGAAAGAAGAATCTGAAAAGGAAGATCAGAAAAGTGGAGACGACAAGGAAAAGAAAAAAGATGAGAAGGAAAAACAGAATAAAGAAAAAGGTTTCATGAATAAAGAATCTGAAAAGGAAGATCAGAAAAGTGGGGACGACAAGGAAAAGAAAAAAGATGAGAAGGAAAAACAGAATAAAGAAAAAGGTTTCATGGAAGAAGAATCTGAAAAGGAAGATCAGAAAAGTGGAGACGACAAGAAAAAAGATGAGAAGGAAAAACAGAATAAAGAAAAAGGTTTCATGAATAAAGAATCTGAAAAGGAAGATCAGAAAAGTGGGGGCGACAATGAAAAGAAAAAAGATGAGAAGGAAGAACAGAATAAAGAAAAAGGTTTTATGAAAGAAAGATCTGAAAAGGTTAGTAAAGCAGAGCCTGATGATATCCAGAAGAATTTGGTGACATCAGAAAAAGCAGGAAGTGTTAACATGGAAACAGTAAAAGCAGATCCATATACTGAGATTGGTGAAAGATCAAGAAATTGGAATGCGCCAAACCAAAAAGAGGAGAATTCGAAAACAAGTAATCACGATGATAGTGTAAGCTTAAAACATGATGTATCTCATTCGAATAATGACGAAAAAATCTCAAGTTCTTTGAAGGAAACTGGACAGTCAATATCTCCAACAGTGACAGAACAGGAAACGACTCTAACAATGGCTGAAGCTGATGCTGACAAAGTTTCTCAAAAAAATAAATCCTTGTTTGAAAATACAACGATGAAAATCAAAAGCAGCACTTTAAAACAAAATATGACCAAAAGTGATTATAATTACCAAAGTCAACATCAAAATTACAACCCGCTCAGTAAAAACGAAAGTGCAATCACTGCAGAAGCAAAACACAAACAACCATCTACTAGCAAAGTTGCCGATGACCCATACACTGAGATCGGAAACTCTGCGCCAAATCCCTCTAAACGTGATAAGCAAGTTAAACCAGAGACATCAAAATCAAACGAAACAAGCTCAAAAATTGTTACTGGAGACACGAAACACAACCAGCCCACTGACAGCAAAATTACTACCAACCCTTACACAGAAATTGGTAATACCTCGCCAGACCCCTCTAAACGTGATAAGCAAATTAAACCGAAGACATTAAAATCAAACGAAACAAGCTCAAAAATTGTTACTGCAGACACTAAACACAACCAGCCCACTGACAGCAAAATTACTACCAACCCTTACACAGAAATTGGTAGTACCTCGCCAGACCCCTCTAAACGTGATAAGCAAGTTCAACCGAAGACATTAAAATCAAACGAAACGAATTCAAAAGCTGTTACTGCAGAAACGAAGCACAACCAGCCCGCTGAAAGCAAAATTTCTACAAACCCATACACAGAAATTGGCAGTTCGTCACGAGACCCCTCTAAACGTGATAAGCAGAGCAAAGCACACACAATTATTTCCAAAATTTTACACCCAGAGAAACTACATTTGAAGCTAGTAAATACCACCCTGCCTGGAAATAAACGACACAAACATTCGTCAACGAAAAAGGGTGTTCATAAAAGAATAAGACGGTCGTCTAAAGGTTGTCCAGATCCTTACAGTAAACTTGGAACAACAGTGACGCGCAGTAAAGCAGACTGTCTTCATTCAAAGGCAGACGAAGTTCATAAAAAACATGATCCGTATGCTGATATGGGAACTGTTAGTGGAAACAAGCGGTCTATCCCGACGAAACAAGCGGCTAACAAACATCCGCATTTAAAGAAGAGAAGCTTAAAATCCTCACATAGAGTTCGTGGTGCAGCGTCAGCTATTAAATCAATAAGCAAGAAGAAGAAAAGGTCACATGTAAAACTTTTGTTGAAGAAGTCAAGCCTTTCTTCATTCAGAAAAGAAAAGAATGCAACAAAACAGATAGATCCTTATGCAGATTTAGGAACTAATGTCAAATTAACAGACAAAAGAAGTTTTGTCAATCCATCATATGATCCTTATGCGGATGTAGGTACATCAATTGGTTTATCTCAAAATGCAGCCAGAGAGAAAAAGCCTGAATCTTCTCCATCGGTGGAAAATCAACAATCCACTGGTTTCGTAAATTCTTCCAATCCATTAATAAATTCAAATAGTTCACATAAGTTTTTGAAGGAAAATACCAAGGATTTTACGTCCTCCTCCTCATCTCATATAGGAGCTTATGATACAAGCGATCCCTATGTGGATTCCAAGACAGAAAAATCAACTTCTAAGACGAAACTAAAGCAACAAGATGGTAAAGTGAGTGACAGTACTTTAGTTAAAGCCATTGAGAAGAAAACAGGGGATATGGAGCAAGCCTTTCAAGTTACGTCAAATGTTGCTAGAGAAATACAGACGATAGCCAACTTGGAGAAGGCCATTGCAAATGAAAAGTCAAAAGTGCAATCAGTACCAGAGGAAGAAGGGGAATCTAGCTCATTATCTTTCAATGTGGGACAAGAAATTAAACTTCCTTATAGTGACATTGGAACTAAAAAGCAACATATTTTAAAGCCACGTCGTATCAAGAAACACGGAAATTTGAAAAGGAAATCAACGAAAACATCAATTGCGACTAAGAAATCTTCCACCAAGAAATCGAAATGCTTTGATCCATATGCCTTTATTGGAACGCCTTCGTATCGCCGTGCGGACGTTTCTTGTAACGAGGATCAAGCAATGGTGAAAGGGAAGACTGGAAATAACCAGAATAATTATAACGCAGCTGGGGATGCTTCAAATCCTGAACAGGGCTCAAACGCAGCTAAGGAGAATTCCTCTGAGAAAGAGAAAGAAGACGCATCCAAATTTGCTGAAGCTAACAAAGATGATTCTAAAGGAGCAGAAGCTGAAAAAGAAACTTCCAAAGTAGCCAATGAACCATCTTCAGAAAAGGAAAAAGCAGATGCTTCAAATCCTGAACAGGATGCTTCAAAAGCAGCTAGTGATTCCTCTGAGAAAGAAAAAGAAGACGCATCCAAATTTGCTGAAGCTAACAAAGATGATTCTAAAGGAGCAGAAGCTGAACAAGAAACTTCAAAAGTAGCCAATGAACCATCTTCAGAAAAGGAAAAAGAAGATACCTCAAAAGTTGCTGAGGAGGATTCCTCAGGCAAAGAAAAAGAAGACGCATCCAAATTTGCTGAAGCTAACAAAGATGATTCTAAAGGAGCAGAAGCTGAACAAGAAACTTCAAAAGTAGC
>JAUBWS010093532.1:0-11348 GCA_032270445.1 Darlingtonia californica | reverse complement strand
ATGCTTTAAGTTTCATAAAATATCAAAATTATTTGACCGTTTAGTTGCATAATATACATGGTATTTCCTTTATTTATCGATTGATTTTTTTTTTTTTTTTCAAAAGTTATTTGAGAACAGAGGGTGCAGATGAAAAAAATGCATCAAACTCTTAAGTGACTCTTTCAACATGGATAATGCTCTATTCATAAGTACGTAAGATTGCATTTAGAAAGGGGTGCCCAAAAGAAAAGGGGTGCATTCTAGGGCTTGGCCTCCCCAGAAACTAGCCTCCCACCCCGCCACTGCTTTCATGACGCTTGGCCTGCGCACCTCGGTCTCAACGTGAGGGAGTTGCAGTTTTAGAACACCAAATTGAAAGAAAACATCTTTATCTTTCAATCGAGTAGACCTTCTGAATCGGTTTTGTTCTAGAGTTAAAAAGAAATGTCTTCATTTATTTAAGTTTCTTACATAATTTACAGTTAAACTTAAAAGAAAAAAAATACTATCTTCAGCTTAAATCTTTCCAAATTCTAAATTTTAAAACACTTTTTATCTTTCCAACGAGTAGACTTTCTGAATCGGTTTTGTTCGAGAGTTATTCAAGTTTAAAGTTTGGAAAGATTTCAGCTGAAGATGGTAATTTTTTTTCTTTTGTTCAGGAAAACTTGAAACTGTAAATTATGTAAGAAACTTGTGATGCATCACACTTTCCATCTTTTTTTCTTTTTTCCAAACGTTACATAAGAGCATGCAATACTTCATCGAGACCAAAGTGTGTCTTGGATGTAGTAGCTACATCGAAGGTGGCTATTTATCCGACGCATTCGTAATTCATTATTGTTCTAGAGTCCAGGGCCGTAATTTACTAAAAAAAATTGAGGGGGCTTAATGTAAAGGTCGAGCCAACGAGAGTTTTTTGAGCATGGGGTATGGGTGCGATGACCCAAAATAGAGAAAAAGCCAAAGAAATAAAATACTTAAATTAGAATAGAATGCATGCGAAAAAATATTCAAATACATTCAAATGTTGACAACAGTTTGTCGTAAAACATTGCGTCGCGTTGGCAACAATTGATACAAAATGAATGATTCCTTAACTTTGATGAATTCGTTATTAATGTTGGTTTATTTATACTATTATGCATTAAAGGTATTTAAACCGTGACAGGCACAACCAGATCTAGTGAATGTACTATAGCTGACATTGAATAGATCAATGATAGAAAAAGGAACTAGAAATAGTAGACGGCCCTAGGTGGTCCGGGATTTCCGGCCTTTGCGTACTTAATCATAAACATGAAAATTTTTTTATCGTTGTTTTAAATCAATATGAGGAGTATGAAAAAAACCTGAAAAATGAAGGTGAGTTTTTTAATCAGTGATAACCTTATTGCATGAGAGATTTGGTGGCATCAAATTTTCGCGGAACTTTAATTTTGCGATTTTTTTATCCAATTTTGGGGTATCGTGGTATTTTAATTTGTGGTCAAGCGTAAACTTTATATTTCGTGAAATTTCATTGAGCCAAAATTTTCCTTTTTGTAAATATGTCATACACGCTTTATTTTATAAACAACGCCATTTTGCCATCTCAGCCTCGTTAAGTTGCTCAGGATCTAGATGCTCTCAGGTTGGGGTATTGCTAAGGTATTGCCGACTCAAAAACTGTTTCTTGGGTTTTTTAGCACCAAAAATTATCATTTTAGTTTGATCGTGTGTATAAGATTGTTATTGATATATTTTTTATTTTTTTTCAATTTTGAATTATGTATATAAAAAGAATAACCGTGAGACTGGGTTGTTTTGATTTTTCCTATATTGATTTTTTTCCTCTTGCATCGAGGTTAAGGGTGTTGCATAACAGTTAGTTTTTTGAGTCTAGTTAACAAACACTCTGGCAATTAAAAATAACTTGCAACGGGAGTTGCGCCCAGAAAGGAGGAAAACTTCCCGTTTCCGCAGGCCCGTAGCTAGAGGGGGGAATGGGGGAAATTGCCCCCCCCCCCTTCTGACAAAATTTTCTTAGGTTCGATGCCCTCCCCTTCCTACAAAAAATGCTGTATGAATGATTTTTTCGTTTGTTCTATTATGTTGTATCTTTTATAACTAAAACCCTTTAGTTTCGTTTAAAACAGCTAAAATGGTGCGTTTTCCAGCTATCTAAGGCACCCACAAATCCGAATTTTCTCTCTTTGTCACAACTTTAACCAGAAAGAACAAGAACGATAGTGCCGTTTGGCAAAAATTTAGTTTTTCAGTAATCCTTGGCACAATGGAGAATTGAGAAATTTTATCTGTCACACCAACGAAATAAGGATTTTTCATGTAGGCGGATTTTATTACTTGATCAAAAAAAATGTATTTTCTGCCAATCTAGGAGCTTTAAATTCCAAAATTTTCTTGCCCCTCAGGGCCAACCAATAGTGGCCTTTCGGGTGACTCTACCTTTGAATGCTCCTCCTGGGAAAAATTTCTGGCTACGGGCTTGCGTTTCCGTGCGACAACCATGTTTCGCCCGCGCGCTTACGGGTTTTTCTGAAACGGACTATAAATAGTCTAGGCTAGTGTTGCTTATAAAAAAAAGCGTGTACGTCGTTTCAAATGACATTTTGTACAATTTTGCGCGATGATTTGGCGCATTCAGATTTCGCGGTTTGACAAGAATGACCTTTTGCGATATTATTTTTAATTTCCTCGTTTTTTTCATCGCGTCCACGAAACATCGAAATTTTCATGTAATTTATTTGCAAATTTATCGTAATTTCTTGTAAACAAATTAATCTAAACTTACTTAACAATTTCTTCAATTGATTTTTGTTTCAGAATAAATTCTTACTTACCATCTTTATCTTGAAAATCTTTATCATCAATCAATGCAACGCCACACATGATACACAAGATACGTATATACAGTGGTACAGAAGACCAATCGACGAACTATGTATGGTACATTCATTGATTGTATGGGACCGTTCAAAAAACACGTTCGTTCAAGAAGGGGACAGGGGCGGATACAGACTCCTCAAACCACCATGTAAAAATCCCGAACTTTTTCGATTTTCTGATTAAATTCCCCGATTCTTCCCGAAATGTCTATAAAATTTTCCCGATTTAGGTAATTTTAGACTACTTAACTGTGTGAAATCACAACTTTCACATAGTCTCTATCCGTCCCTGGGGGTAGGGGGGGGAGGTTAGTCCAAAAACGAACAATCATTGTTTTATGACGCTGAAACAAGTCAATCTTAATTTAAAACTGTACCCAGGCCTCTGGCAGGAAATACTTAAATTTTGAGATGTAAACTTTTTCAGCTGTACGGAGGTTTATTATGAACCTTTCTTTCTACAGGATTTATTCAGCGTAGTTATTCCTCACCATAGTCATTACTATTTATTAAAACTTTCTGTTATTATCTTTTTTTTTTTTTTTAATTTTAATGTTTTTAACTGTTTTAAGGCGAAGAAGGCAAATTTTACCTGCAAATTATTTTTTTTCTTTTGTTCGATTTTTTTTCATTTATTTTTCCAACTAGCATAAGTTTTTTAAATTGTATCAAATTTGAAAAAACTTTAGTATCGTTGCAAAGATTGTTAAGACTGGAACAATTTGGTAAAGTTTGAATTATAAAAATATAGAAGATACGAGACTGAAGAAAATGAAGGAGAAAAAAGTGACCTTTTTTACTGAATTAATCAAAGTTTTCCGATTATGTCTGTCTGAAACCTGTAAAAGTTTTAATGCAATCATTATCAGAAAAATCAGGGCTGTTTGCGACGAAATTTACCTCAAAATACTTTGAGTAATAGCATTTCATTGAAGGAAGATTTAAAAAAAAATTTGTCACATTTAAAATCGCTAAAGATTTAGTTTTTAGTCAAAAAAATTGTGTAAAACTTTCATTCATTAGGTAGAAAAATCATTTTTTTTCTCTTCATTGTCCTCAGCTTCAATACCTTCTATTTTTAAATACAGTTTTTTTTGGAAATTTACAATACTCAACAATGGTTCTTAAAACTATCTGAGCTTTCAAATCAAAAAGAAAATATCAGCATGGAACACATTATGATAATATAAAACTCTGAATTTAAAATTGAATTGTAAAGTATATTGATAGACTAATACAAAGAATGCGTCCTAAAACGTAACTGATTGTTATATAAATAATTTAAATCTAATGCATGAATAACTGTCATAAATTTCATGGTGATTTTTTATGTCATTTCTGGTGCCTAGGAACTTATATGTTTACACCTTTCTGATGACAAAATCAAATTTTGGTATCAAAGTTTGTAAGCAGTCTTTTTCATTGCATTATTATGGAAAAAAGTTCCTTTTCCGATAAATAAGACTTAGTTTTGTGAAAGTCTAATTATCCTACTATAAAATATTCTTTCTCATCCCATGCTGTTTACGCGTAAATTCGACACTAATTTTTGTATATTTTTGACTTCTTATGAGCGAATAGTCAACTTATGGATCTTACGGGTATGCGTCACCCGTAAGAGTATATGTTTTCCACCCTTCCAAGTTCCACTAAGGGTCGCAAAATGACAAAATTTTGAACTTCGTCCTTTTAAGAGTTGCGACTTCAACAAAATTTAGCAAAAGTTTTGAAATTTTAGAGAAAGTTTTCAAAAGATAGTCCCACTTAGAGTCCTAAAAACTTTCTAAAACTTGTAAAAATTTTCTAAAAGTAGTCTATAGCGAAGGAGCAGCGGTGCAATGGTATAGTCAGCAGGGCCGTGGCGAGACTTTTTTTCAGGGGGGGGGGGGGGGGTGTAATTGTCAAATTTGCCGACATCAGGGGCGGATTTAGAGTTTACGAGCATACCCGGCAAAGAAGTTGCTTGGTTTTGTGACGCGCCAGAAAAAATTTTGAACTTTGATCCCTCTAGATTGGCTAAAAACGCATTCCCGACGACAAATTAGTGTTGATAAACTGAAATTTCTAACACAAAATCTAAGTTTTGAACGCGCGGCCTACGAACACTTAGTGGATCCGTAAAAATCGATAGAATGCGTCAAAATTTGCCGACAAAGTACAGAATAAGTAGGATTTGCCGACAAATTTTTTTCCAGGAGCGTGTTACACCCTTCTGGAAACAACCAATCAGCCGTGAAACGAGCCAGGGTTAGTGAGGCTATCCACAATAATTATCAGTCTCTCTCTCTCCCACTAGGAGTCGGTTTTCGAGGCGGTACATATCCGCAAACTTCTACAAAGGCTAGTACCTCCTCTAATCTCTGACCTCTGATCTAGCCTAGCTTTTAAACACCTAATTAATGCCACTAACAACTTTTATTTCTGAACTTTCAGCATGTAAAGAATCTCTTGGAATGTACAATGGTGCCATAGCTGATAAGGATATAGCATGCAGTCATTATTATGAAGATGCATCTTACCCATTCTGTGGTAAATGCAAAGACGCTCGATACAGAGTCGATTTAAATCCAAGCATTTATTGGTGCATTGATTTCAGTTCACAGGAAAGTGCTTGGTACAGGGTCAGCTTCTACCATTTATCCTATTTGGATTATATAACCATATCTTCACACAGTGAGGCGACAACGGCAGACTTCTTGCATTTTTATCGATCACTGAATGAAGATCCGGATGATGAGTCGGATTATTTGTACATTGCAAGCAAGAAACAACCTCGGGTAAGAACTACTAAACAAAGAGTTTCTCACGCCGTTTAATAATGATATGTTGATTTTAGTCTGATACCCAAACCTTTACACCGAGCGTGAAAAACGCTAAACTTTTCATGTAAGGTGTATAAATCAGATTAAATATTGCTGTTATAGCATAAGCAAAAACAACCCTGGCCTCGGTGCTATTTGTGCATATTAATCAACTCGGTGAATTTTTCGAAATGTCGTCTGATTGACCCCAATTTGGTTTAAAAAAATACAAATTTAAATTTTCACGCTTGGTGTAAAGGTACAAAGACGTAAATTATGCAAGTAGTTTTCAAATTAATATTGGGACGTTTCGATATTACATGTTTTCTTTTAGGCTTTTTCAATTTCAAATGATGATTTTGATGTTGCCATTCAGAAGTTTGTTATCCATTTCAAGATGGAATTTTATCCTCAGAAAACAGCAACCAAACAAGTTGTAGCGATGAAATTTGAATTCGTTGGTTGTCCTTATTATATGTGTAAGTTTAATACCCTTATAAGGACATAATTTATCGCGAACAAAAATAAATGATTCCCTGAAAATTTATTACGATATAAACAATTGGCCGTATTAATACTGAGACGAACTAATCGTCTGAAGGCAAATAGTTCCTTGACAATTAGTTCATCTAACAAAAGAAATGTCTTTTTTCGTCGCATTTATACTGTCGAGTAAATTCATAATTAGGACGATTTATTCGTCTCAGACGATTAGTTCGTCTCAGTATAAATACGGCTATTGCGATTTTGACCTTCTGAAATCGCATAAGTAAATCTCCCGAATCGCCTCCCAAATCCAAAGCCGTGCACTGCGATGTGCACTTTTTGCTTTTTGCACAAAATTAGGGAAAGTGTAATCACGAACCGGCTTAGTTTACGCTGCAAAATCAATAGCTTAGGGAAAAACTTTTCCGGATTTGTAAATAATCAGCCATATCAATTTCCAAAGAACATTTTTTTTGCGTGCATTCTCCGTTTCCCTCATTGAATTTCTGCCTAACTTATTTATTTGTCTTACCTTTTTCCAAGAGCTGCATTTTTTCATTGTAAGTAGCTAATGATTAAATTACTGTTTTTCCAAATTTAATGTTCGATTTGCTTTATTCTTTTACTTTCTTTTTTTTTCACTTCATTTCTTTTTTTTAGAAAGATACTAACTTCTTGACAAAACATTTTCTATATTCAATTTTGGTTCTATGTGCTAAAGTGTAAAAATTATTATGTGTTTTGATGTGATTTCAAGTCCCTTTCGATTTCGTTTTGCACTATTCAGTCTTTTCTTTTTGTAGATGCCAGACCGTTGGGTATGCAGAACATGCAAATCAATGAAGGGCAGCTGATGTCACACCCAGACATCAAGACAGACAAAAGTCGATTACAAAATCCTTGGGGCAGTAGGTTAAATTCCGTTGATGTTGGATGGCAAATGGTTGGTTCTTTTGTGAATACTCTTTCGACACCAGACCATATTTTCTTGCGTGTAAATCTCATGGAAAATCACAAGATTGTTTACATAGAGTATCAGATCACTTCACCGATTGGTGCTCTCAATGAGAGATTTACCAGCTTTTGTGTCAAGTATGGCACAACCGAAAATTACATGCAATGGTATAATGATCCAACAATATCATCTGTTGACAAGGTACGTTCTCGACACGTTATTAAAAAGTTAATGAAATCTTTTAAGACCATCAGCAACTATAGTTACACGCTTTTTTTATAAGGAACGCCTTTTGCCAACTCAGCCTCCGTGTTGTTTAGGATCTAGTTATTTTCAGGTTTGAGATGTTGCTTACGTATTGCTTACTCAAAATTGTTTCTTGGGGTTTTTAGCACCAAAGATTATTATCGGGGACCCAATTTTTGTCGAGTTACTAAAGTCTAATTATTATCTATGTATTACCAGTATTTCTATACTGTTATTAATATAATTTTTTTTTAAATTTGAAGTAGCTACATAAAATGAATAACCATGAAACTGGTTCGCTCTGATTCTTCCTATATTAATTATTTTCTTTTTCTTACAATGAGGCTAGGGATGTTGCTTAAAAAGTTATCTTTTTTAGCGTAATGTTGCTTATAGAGGTGTTGAGCTTGTAAAAAAGAGAGCGTGTACCTTGAAACGCATTGTTATCTCAGCCTCTAGGTACATAAGGTTGAATTGTTTCTAAAGCTAAGCTCTTTCATTTTGTATATTCAATTCCTTCAAAAACCTTTAATCTCAAGATTGCCAAAAATTCACAAGACTCAAATCTTAGTCTCAATATGCTTAACTCATTGGCTGCCGGAAGCCACAGTGTGTGGCGCAACTACACGGCAAAAATAACGCGAAGCCACAGACAGTGGCTTTCACCATGACAACATTAAATCAATAAATACAACTAATCATCATTGCTGGAAACCCAAATATTCTGAAAGAGCATTTATTTAGATTTAAAATAAGATATAATAGTTATGTTTTTCTTTCTTATTCGTGGAGAAATCGAATTTTGAATAGATGTAGGCAGTAGGCATTATTTTTATCTACATGAAAAATGTCTCCGGTTTTTTCGCACTTTTTCCACGGCAGCCAATGAGTTAAGACGTTCTTACACATTCGTGCCAGACTTACCTCCATCCACTGACCATGTTTTGAGATTGTATTATTATTGCCGTCCAAACAATGAACAAACGATGGGTGTTAAATCGGTATAAGGACTGTACTGCCGTGCGAGGTACCTAGGTTCGATTCCCGGAGAAATACGTTACCCAGCAGGCGAAATCGTGAAAAAACCCATGTGGAGAAGTGTTTTCTTTTTAAAAGGCACACAGCCTGCGTGCCGTTAAAAAAAAAGTCACTCCTCCACATTGGGTTTTTACTCATTTTGCCCACTTGGTAGGTCTATTCTTCACTCCCGCCCTGAGCCAATTCAATCAGGCTACCACTTGAAAAAGCGGGTCAATCATACAGGACATAGGTAACTTGGGTTGTGCCAGTGGACTTCAGCAATAAAGTATGATTTTTACGCTTATCACTAGCCCTCCTCCTCGCTAACGTAGACTCTGTTCTACGTAATCGGTGACTTTTTTTTAAGGTATCAAATCCTTTTGCTCATTCTTATGACAAATAGCGCCTCTCTTTTTTAGTTTGTAACGTTCGTACTTTCATGTCAGAAATTCAAAAGTTCAGAATTCAGAAGTTCAAAATCTATCATTTTTATTTCAGAAAGAGCTTAAAGTCATAAAGCACAATGTTGAAGGCGTTACGTTTAAAACTGTGTTTAGATATTCTCTTCATGCGAGAATATTTCAGTTCCATCCTCTTTTTTGCAACAAAGCAACTTGTGGCACTGTCAAACTGGAGTTGTATGGTGGCAGGGAAGATTTAAGTAAGAATTTCTTCTTCTAATTAGAATCCTTCTTTAGGAACGCTTAAGAAGCCAGTGTTAAATTTAGATGTCTTGAATTTATCTAATTAAGACACATTGTGGAGTTTCCAAAATGTATCATCTTAACATTTTCCTGTTTTTCAAGCGTTTAGGAATTGGTAGGTTGTAAGCAATTGGTGAAATACTCCAGAAAATGTCGTACATTTTGGAAAAGAATCACAGAAAGAATTGAAAAATGGCGAGAAAAAATCATAATTTCACAAAAAAAACGTTCTGAATGTAAAAACTCGACTCCACACAAAAAGCTGTTTAAAATTTTTGAGTGTAAAAATAGTTATAAGTTGAATCTTATGTCTTTTTTATCCCGCCCTTGTAAAATCCCTATATTTGCAGTGATTTAAGTCTTTATAAATTTTATAAGCGCGTGACAAATTATGAATATGTACTTAAGTTTTTCCAAGATTTGAATGGATCGGAGGCATCTTAGTAAAAACTATGACTGGTTATAAGCACTGACAATGCGCATTGTATTTTAAATGAAGAATTTTCAAATGTTCAGACATTGCTCGAGTTTTAAATCCATTTTTGCAAAGTCGCTTATTGCCTTCCGATAATTTCTTAATATGTCTCATCTCTTCTCCGTTAACTACGTTTACTCTTTGCTATACAGGTGATCACCTTTGGGGTTTGAAAGGTAAAGACTACCACATGATGAACTCTTTCGTCACTCCTTCCTGGAAAAAGTTAGAAACGCATCCCTATTACTCCATATTTGGCAAAGAGCTTAATGGTCAAAGCACTATACGTACGGAAATGTACCAATCAAACGACTGTTTATTGAATCCCGAACGCTGTATCAATGGATTCACTGTGGCATTTTGGGCGAATCGTATGTCAACTTTTTCTTCTTTTTCATGCCTTATCGACCAAAAGACGTTTTTTTGCAGGTGATGAAAATTCCGGCCGAAAAAATGGTTTGAAGTTAACGAATTTAAAAGCTTTAAAATAATACTCAAGCAATATTTCGTATAATTTTTATGTCAAAGTTATGATTTCAAAAATTGAAATTTCGTCACTTTGGGACCAAGGAATAATATAGTCTGACGAAAGTTTAGGCTTACATTTTTTGCTGATTAAGTAATATTTTAGCCATGGTCTAACGCAGATGCACGTTTTGACCTCCATATGTGTGAAAAATTTAAGAATTTAAAAAAGAAAAGGATATTTTTGTCTCATCAACGACAAAAAGTAGCCCTTAGTTTCTTTAAGGTCTATAACTTTTGATCTACAGACAATTTTTGAATAGCTTTTATATCACTTGATAGAGTTTCAAATGTTCTATAAAATAGTATGACTAATGTTTTGATAAAAAAAAAGTTTTAGGAGTATTTGCAATTTTACCATGAAAATTTATCATTAACTTGATAACGATTAAAAAGTACATATATTTCAATAACGTCAATTATGAATCAATTGTTGTTTAAAGCACTAAGTCTGAGTTTACACTGAATAATTTTTTAATCTGTAATAAAAATTTCTACGAAAAATAACATCTTATTTTTTAAATTTTCATGCGTTAGATAATCAAGTGCTTTAATCTTTAGTCAGAGAAAAGTTGAAATTGAATAATTCTTTGGAAGTTTTCAAAACTTACGGTGTAAACTGTGCTTTAAAGCAATTCCAAAAATACACCGATTTCTTGATGTACTTTTATTAGAATAATCACATTTATTAGGAATATTTTCAAAAAAATGCATTTCCTTTCCGTGTTTTTTATTTCTTATTCGTGTTATGTCTCACACAGCAACAATTTTTTTGCGTTGGTCAATTTTACAATATTGATCATTTGCAGATTAATAAACGAATCGAAGGATAGAAAGCTTAATATTTCCCAACATGTTCAAATTTTTTGGATTGAATTTCATATTTATAAAACAATAAAATAGAAACTCGAGACACCGAGAAAGATAAACTGAGAACTCTCCTAATGACCCAATTATGTGTATTCTATTATGGAAGTACCTTTCTGTGAATCACACATAAACAATCCTTGCTATGATATTCTGGCATATTTTGTAATAAATTTCCCTCGTCTAAGGTATTATTCTGATTCCAATCGACTTTACAAAATTCACTTATTCAGATTAAAGTATTACATGTTTTGGGGTCTAGAACCTAAACAGGGGCGGATACAGACTCTTCAAACCACCATGTGAAAATCCCGAACTTTTACGATTTTCTGATCAAATTTCCCCGATTCTTCCCGAAATGTCTATAAAATTTTCCCGATTTTGGTAATTTTAGACTAC
>JAUBWS010093521.1:0-11349 GCA_032270445.1 Darlingtonia californica | reverse complement strand
AATTTGTTTGTGTTGTGAAAATGTTTTGATGTTGTTGTGAGAATTTGTTTTTGTTGTGGCCACTCAGGGCTTCCGTACAGACGTGAGGTCTGAGAAATTAAGTTGAAGTTAAATTTTTGCTTGGGAGATGCCAGCGTGTAGGAGTATATTTTTCTTTAGTATTTCATCTTTGATCATTGATATTTGTGTTTAAAAAAGATTAAAATAATCAATAATTATTGTGTAAAACTTTAGCGTCACTAACCTTTACCCACCCACCCAATAGCGTCAAATTGGCGCTTAGCGTACAAAAATTGATATGTGATTGACTCCTTATAATGTTTGTTCCTCTGCGCATGCTCGACAGCAAACCGGCAAATGTTTCCACGGGTGGAAATTAGTAAAAAATTTTGAATTTTTTGAAAAATGTGTTAAAACATGAGTTCATGTTTTGACAATACATATGTATATAATTATCCATACTGTAACATGATTTAAAAATCGACTAAGTTTACTTCCCCGTCAGGTAAGTATGAATTCTGGTCGGACGTGTTAACGTACGTTCTCTTGCCACATGATATATATTTACATTTGGTTATGTTTTTATTGTTACTTCTTCATGTAAAATGTGAAGAAAATTAATTATAAAATCAAACAAACCAGACGATCTAAATGTTTAATCACTTGTATCTTAAGACACAGAATTTAAATGTTTATCCATTTCAAGGCGTCTACATACCTTAACAGCAATTTCCCATGTCAACCCATTTGAATTTTCATTCGGTTTGGTGGCTCCAAAAAGTAGACTATGCTTGCTATACTAATTTGCAACAAAGCATGTGGTGGGGCAGGATGACTATTTGAAGAGACATTGACATTGTTGCATTGCATTGCCTGCATTGTTCTTTTTCTTTGTTGGATCTCTTTAGATATTTCTTTAAGTTTATTGTTTTGAAAGACTTCTAACAGTTGCAAATACTGCATATCAACTGCTTGAAATTTTTGTCATGGAAAAAAAATAGACCCTCAATGGTCCCTTACCAAGTAATCAATTGTTTGATCAATAAAATTGATGAGACTATTGCTATAATGTTGACTGCAATGAGACTAAACTGACCAAGTTTGTCTTGTATACATGACAAAGATTTTTGTCAACATCCCCTTTATTTATGGGTTTAGTTTATTAACTAGTGATTAAGTGATTTCATACACTGGCAAGTTAAAATTGCCACCGTTTTGCCTTCAATTGTTATGGTCTTAGGCACTAATTACTTGAAGCTATTTGTGTTTATGAAAGAGCAAATGAAAGCAATATGCCTTTGGAGAATTCAGTTTGTAATCCAATATGTAATTAGAACCTAAAGTAAGGTGTAAACATTGAAATTAGTCTATTGGACTATATGTTTTTGGGGCGGCTCAGACACACAATTCAATAGACATATTTATAAATAGAGTTTTTGACAGTTTCGTATAATGAAGCTTGAATAGCAAACTGTTATTTTCCTCATTTTTCTTTCGTACACTCAGAAAGAGAAAAAAATGAACCAATCAAAAGACTCCATGAGATCTTAATTGTGCTCAAAATTAGACATCAAAAACGAAACTAACTTTATGGAACTTTAAATTTTTATTACAAAGTGTTTTGTGTTCAATTTAGCTACTTTGTTATGGACATAGCTTGTTATCTTTATCACACATGATTATGTTTATTTTGTACTGTATTTTCTGGTGTTGAGAGTCAGGTTGATTGTTGTTATAATGTTGTTAGGTTTATAGTACCAGATGTCAGAGGCAATTCTAAAAACAGGACACATTTTACTAAAAAGTACAGTCATTTGTACTTCAATTTTTAAACTTGTAATGGAAATCTATTTTTGGTTCCCAAACCTACATTTTACAAATCGTACATATGGTGACCTCCAGGTCTTGAGTCCCCCACGTTTTCCAAATATTCCATTTGGCTCAGTGCCCCTTCATATGCCAAAATCTTAACCTCCACCCTTACGCCAAAATCCAGATTAACAAACAATGTCAAACAATCATTTGCTAGACAATTGATCAGAAGAATTTCTTTCAATATCTAAATGTAATAAACAAAAAATCATTCTATGATATGATATGATGTGATTTTTTACCCAGGATAGCCTCTTCAGTTCTTCATGAACTGTTACCAATGAAGGTTCTGCTTTCTTGGAAACACCTCAGTGTACCATGCAGAATTAACAGTGATTGGTGAAATTCACTGCCGAAAGCCTCGCAAGGGATTCGAACTTGGAACCCTCGCTCAGGCGACCAGCACCTTAATAACGCGGCCACAGCTCCATGGCCACTCCGCCACGGCTCCACTGCAAGTGGAAGATGTAGCCACCATGAAAGGAGACAAGTGATAATTGTAAAAACATTAGTGGGTTCAAAAGTCATATGATAAGCAAATTCGATATAAAAAAATTAGTTTTTACAACCCCCCTTATTTGGCTGAGTCTCGCCAAGAAGGGTAAAAAATGTTAAGGTCCCCACAAGACCGAACTTTGGAGCCCCCCCCCCCCCCCCCCTATCTTCTAAGGGGGAGGACGTCATATCGTATTAGGAATAAACTCCAAGTAGCCTGATAGTGTTAGCTAAATATAAAGTATAGTTGAAACATTTTCAATGGAATATACTGTATGAAAAGCACATTTGAGCATTTATTTTTACCCTAATTTGTGTGCCTATTGATTTCTTATACATATGATATTATTACTTAGAAACTTTATGTTGGATACAATTGATTTTCTTTCAAGAACATATAAATAACACCAATATTCAAAATGCCAGATTATCTTGGAGCTGATCAAAGAAAAGTGAGGAAAGATGATGATAAAGAGGACAAACCTATTCAAGGTATTTTTAAGTATATAATTATTCATCTTTAGAAGCACCATATGCATACAAAACGCATACTTGCAAGCCAACAAAAACATAGTTCAATATGGGGGGGGGGGGGGGGGATTCAACATGCATGTATCACTACAAGTTATTTTTTTATCATTTTTTCTCTTTGGTAAAAATTTTTATCACTGATTCAGCAGAGGAGGGTGAACATCAATGGTCTCCCTTTTTAGTGTTGAGTTTTAAAAGCTTCAGTGTTGAAAATCTGACTGATTCAGATGATCAATCATGAATTGTATAGTTGAGAAAAAAGGGTCATTTATCATATTTTCGACACCTTAAACATTGGAAAACTCTACTAATGATTATTTTCCCAGCAGTGTATGTCTTCGTCTTGTTCTTTGAAATCACGATCACCAAATCAGGGTTTATACGGTCAGGGGAAATCAGGGGTAAAAGAGACTTTGGCTAAAAAGTCAGGGAGAGTCAGGGAAAGTCAGGGAATTTTAATGTGGTAAGGGGAATTCAAAGTTTTTCATGGATGGTCAGGGGGGAAAGTTGATTTTGCCATATTATGGGAGGGACGATAATCTCCTTTTTTTGATTTCGTGATCAAAATATTATCAGGAGGCTCAGATCCTTCAGATCTTTATTTTCTGAATCACTGTTTCTTAAGTTCTTAGTAAAAAGATTGATTGGTTTCATATGGTCATACGAATAAAGTGTATAGGTATCCTAAACGTCAGGGGTAAAATACTGTATTCACTTCAGAAGTCAGGGGTAAAACTATGTTTGTTCTGACAAAAATCAGGGGGGAAAATATACTTTAAGCACAAAAGTCAGGGGTAACTTTTTTCCAATGGCTGTATAAACCCTGCAAATGCAAAAGCCCCAAGTAACTTAATCCTAGTAATTTAAAATTAAATTTAAAGTTAGTGATAAAGTATTGAAATTTATATAAGGTTTAGCACAAATGAAGATGATTACATTATATTTTAGAAATTCAGTTCCATATTTATGAATTTTAACCACAGTTTTTTTGTGGAAATAGATTCCATTAAAAATTTTAATATTTTGAGCGAGTATGTCACTGTGATCCATATGATTTTTGTTTAGCCTTGGACGAAGCAGATATTGCTGTACTTAAAACATATGTGAGTATAATACCTTTGTATTAACAAAATTTTCTTTTTGTTTTGATCTTCTTGTGTGAACCATTGACATTATTGTATTGGAGAAATACTAGGGCAGCTTTCAACAATTTTTCGTGATGCTAAGCATACCATGTATTGGCATTATAGGGTGCTGGATCATATAGCAAATCAATAAAGAATGTCGAAGATGATATAAAGAAAATCACGAAAAGGGTCAACGAACTTGCAGGTACAGAGAAACTTTGCACTTTTTCAGTCTCAAGAAAATTTAATCATAGAAGTTTGGTAATCGTTCTTTGAGACATTGTAATGAGGAAAATTGCCAAAAATTACCGTTTTACCCTGTCTCAGATGGTGTATTGGGTAATAACTTTAATATAAAGAAACCCAGTCTGTTTTGTATGAAGTGATTTTGTTAATTAGTTGACTTTTTTATATCAATTTAAGTAAATGGTGGAGAAACTAACCTTATTCCAAGTTTAGTCAAAAGTTTTCCTCTACTACTCTGTTTACTCAAACCATGCACATTTTACATAACTATTATTGAATTTCAAATGCTAAGTAAGTTCGTTATATTTATTGATATTTTTCTTTAGGAATAAAAGAGTCAGACACTGGTTTAGCTCCACCGGCTATGTGGGATCTTGCTGCAGATAAACAAACATTACATTCAGAACAACCACTTCAGGTAGCAATTTTGACTGTTAATTTCCTTAATGTACGCCTTGTTATTTTATGCATCAGATCTGCATGAATCAAGCTTTTCTCTGCTAAATTGTCATTGAAATTGCTTTATAAGAATTTTCTGGATCATCCAATTTTTTAACTCCTCTCCCACACTCAGGGAGGAAATTTTAGTCTGGTCTTATCACTTTATTCTGTTTGTTTACAATTGTTTTAGCCGACCAGAGCGTTTGCTACAAGATCTTTTAGAAACTAGTTTTTGATTTTCCCAATTTCTCCGTTTATCTTCTCGGTGAATGTATGGAGTATAAATGAAACGTGAATGTTTTCTTTTTTTTCACTAATGAAGGTTGCTCGTTGTACGAAAATCATAAACGCAGAGTCAGACGATCCAAAATATATCATTAACGTTAAACAGTTTGCCAAGTTTGTTGTGGATCTTGGAGATCAAGTAGCCCCTACAGATATAGAAGAAGGCATGAGAGTGGGTGTAGATAGAAATAAATACCAAATACACATTCCTTTGCCACCAAAAATTGACCCAACTGTTACCATGATGCAGGTTAGTTTGCCTGATAACACAAACTTTTGATTTCGACCAAGACATATATATACTTTCTTGGTTTCAATGATTGTATTTCGGAAGTGCAGCTGTACTTTAAGTTTAACTTGGCTCATTATGGGGTTGGAACGCTTGGCTTACCCTACATTTTTGCGTTGATTTGGTCAAATACTTTCTTTAAGTCCAACGATTCTTATCCCTTTGATGTTTCAATTAACAGATAGTCTATGGCGTCTCATTATTATTGGGCTTATTCAAGCAATTTTAACACTGGGATGGATATAATAGGTTTTTACAAAATTATCCTTATCCCTGTCAGGACATACCCCAGGAAATTTAAAAATTTTGACAAGATATACCGCTTAGCCCCTAGAAATTAACATTTTTTTATTTAACCACTACGGATGTTTATCAATTTTTTGTGTACCCCTATGGAATTTCCACGAAAATTTCAATAAAGACTCCCTTGGGATTCCCATAGCCTCAACCTTCTGGTTACCTCTGTTTCTGGAAAAGCCCATTATAAATTTTTTATGCAATTTCTTTTTCACTTTAACTGATTTGTTGTGTGTAGGTGGAAGAGAAACCAGATGTGACTTATGCAGATGTTGGTGGGTGTAAAGAACAAATTGATAAATTACGTGAAGTTGTTGAAACACCGCTCTTACATGTATGTGATTTCCTCGGTTTTCTAATGTCTTATTGCTCAAAAGAAAATCAATGTTGTTTGTTTTACTCCTTTCTGAATTATTTGAAATACTGACAAAAACTTATCCAGTCAAAATTAAAGATGTACAAAACATTTTGCGGGAATTTCCTTTCATTGAATTTTTTGCGGTTCCAGTTGATGGAAAGAAGCGAATTTTAGATGAACTATTGTTGACTGTTTCAAACCAAAACAATGTTGCAGGGCTAAATAAAGGAATGGACGAGTGGGTTGAAGGCTATTTAAAGCGAATATCGTAATACGATGAAAAACAAAGACTTAAGATTAAGTTAATCATCAGTTTTAATGCAAAATAATCAAGAAATAGTGCAGGTTAGCCATAAAACGACGTGTTTTTCTTATTTCTTCGCTGTTGTTTTTTGTATAGCCCGAAAGATTCGTCAACCTTGGTATCGACCCGCCAAAAGGAGTATTGTTATATGGACCACCGGGTACTGGTAAAACCCTTTGTGCCAGAGCTGTTGCCAATAGGACAGATGCTTGTTTCATCAGAGTTATTGGTTCAGAATTGGTACAGAAATATGTCGGCGAGGTAAGCTATCGCAATGTTGCAAAATGTAAATACCCGATTTTTAGCAATCCCAGTATGAAACAAGATACCGAATATAGGAAAACGACACAAGCCGTATTGCACGGACCATTATTACCTTAGAAATAACTGCAAAAAGGTGTTAGTGAAAATTTGATAATTTTTCAGCATTGCTTTGAACACACACAACCATGGTAGTGTTTTTAGGACTTTGTTTGAATTTATTTCATCCTAAAAATGGTTTAATATGAGCAATTTACAGAATTTGATTGCATACAAAATGAATTTTCTAGGGAGCACGGATGGTCAGAGAACTATTCGAGATGGCACGAAGTAAAAAAGCTTGTATTATATTCTTTGATGAAATCGATGCCGTTGGAGGTATGTTCTTTCTTTATCATTTGTCCTTTAAAGACTTCCTTCCACATAGTTCGGGATTGGGAACTTGGGTTTGCCAGAAAAGGGGGGGGGGGGTACCAAAAAATTTGACACAAAAAGGGGAAGTGAGTTTTGAAAGGGGGGAGTTCAATATTTAACAGTAAAATTATTTTTGAATCAACACTAATTGAAAATATCACAAACCTCTCCATATTCGTCAGTAGAAAATGGCTAACTTTTGACGTCTGATCCATTACTAACTCTAAATCTCTCTCAAGCAAGGGTATAATATAATTTTTCTGAATCTATCCTCCTTGAAAATGTCTGATCTGCCTGTCTGATTAGTTTTAGTTTTTCAGAAGTGCTATTTTAAAGCAGTCGTTATCCAATTCAATTTTGCCCCGCTTGGATTTGTAATTTTCAGGGGGTACCACTAGAAGTTGAAAGGGGGAAGTTGATAGAAAAGGGATAGGTTTTCTTTTTCGGAAAATAGAAAAGATACAGGTTTTGTCTTTTGGGAAATAATTTTGTAAAAGTTTCTTTTGAAGTAGAGAATATACAGCGTGTCCAAGAAAAATTCGGCCCATGTTTTAAATCAGCTGTAACTTTTTTCAGTCTGGTTAAATTTTATTTTTATATCATTCGATAGCATTTTATTCAAGCTTTCCAACGATGTAAAATATAAATGGCTTAATGGTTAATTAAAGTGAGATTACGCGAGCAATGAATCTTTTGTTTAAATCCATGTCATCGCAATTTCGTTCTGGTATTACACAAACACGAAAATAAATTTTAGCTGCACGAAACTTTTAATTGTTGTTTAATGAGTTTGTTGGCTTCTGGCGAACTTGATTACCTTTATTTTGGCTATTTTTCTTTTATGATTAATTTTGAAAGTATCTTTAATCAACCATTAAAAAGATAATTAGATGATTTCATGGCGAAAGGCCATATTTCCCACAAAATAAATGTTTTAAAAAATTCAAACTTATATTTTTAAAATCCTTGAATTAAATCCTATTAAATTATATGAAAATTGGTAAAATGTGGTTAATCTATAAATAAGTTATAGCTGTTTTAAAACACGGGCCGAATTTTTCTGGGGAACACTGTATTTATTCTGATTTGTTCACACTTCTGAGTTACCATGTGACTTTCAGGTTAATAAAATCCTACCTTCATGCATTGAAAACGAGGCACTATCTGTTAGATTATGGAACATCCCGTATCAGGTTTTGAAAGCTGCTATTCTTTTTTCTCTCGCTCTAAGGCGCACGTTTCGATGACGGGGCGGGTGGTGACAACGAAGTTCAAAGAACTATGTTAGAACTAATCAATCAACTCGATGGATTTGATCCTCGTGGGAATATAAAAGTACTGATGGCAACAAATAGGTAAGTTTGTCAGAGTGCTCTAGTTCCGAGCTTTTGGGCTCAACACTGGCTCTACCGGCACAAAAGAGTGTATTTATAGTACAATTTCTTTCTAATGGTACTAATGTTTCCAACTAGCAGAACTTCTTCAATATTGCATGAAATCTAATGAATTTGGTATCGTTTGAAAGATTTTTAAGAGCGGGACAATGTGGTCTTATAATTTTTATTTTAAGAAAGAAATAAAGGAAATGAAGAAAATGAAACAGAGATAAACTAAAAAGCCTCCTTCAATGAAAAGAGATGTCTGAAAGTTTGGAGGTATTTTCGTTAAAAACCCTGTCATATTTGCCCTTCTTTGACGAAAATTATGATTTCGATTTAAAAAAAGATTTTCACATTTAATTGCAGAAGATTCAGGTTTCAGTCATAAATAAATTGCAAGACTTTTATCCGTTCAGTAAAAATTCATTTTCTTTTTCTTTTTCTTCAGTTTCGATTTTCAAATCAAAATTTCACCAAATTGTTCCACTCTTCAAAAATCTTTCCAGCAGATCTATCAAATTTCATGCAATATTAAAGAAGTTATACTAGTCAGAAAAATTAGTCTCGTAGACGAATAATCGTGCTTTAATTTACAGAACTGACTTTTTGTCTAATATCCGTAGACGTCTGTGTTTTAAGATTTTTGTGGTCAATATTTTATGATAGACTGTATAAATATAGATCAAGTATTAATATAGTTAGCTTGGTGTATTATATATAAGCGAAATGAAAAATTGTCTTTACTAGCGCAGTGTATGATAATTCAAAATCATTATATCACCTTGACACACTCTTGAATTTAAAACCCGTTGAGCAATGTATATAATCTTAGGTTTATCAAAAGTAAGTCATCAAAAGTTATGTAATCACGTCACGTTTTTTAATGATAAAAGTCTAGTGACTTCTGCAGAGATGACCTAGGTTAACAATTTTTGTTATCAAACTTTGGTGGTTCGGTGATTTAATTTAGAAGTTCTAATATATTAGCTTTTCTTGACCACATCTTATTACTGATAACATATATTATTATATCTATTTAAATCTTCTTTAGGCCTGACACTTTGGACCCGGCCCTAACGCGGCCCGGCCGTCTTGACAGAAAAGTCGAATTTTCGTTACCCGATTTAGAGGTAAGCTTTATAGATTATCGATATAAGATTTGATACAGCCCAGCAAAGAACTAAACACAAATAAAACATATTACAAGAAGTATTTATGTGAAAGATTCTTTTTACTTCCTCGGTGAGGTTAACCCATGAGATATACAGTATAGGTAAAATATCTGTCATTGTACGACAGAAAAGATTTTACGATTATGCTCCTCTTTTCCTGGCAGTCATTGAGCACGTGTTTCAAACCCTACGACAAGTGGGAACCCATATAGGTTTTGTAAACTCCAACATTTTGGTTGATTTACATCTTGCTAAAAGATAGAGAGCAGATCTCCCTTTTCTTGGGGTTTCTGGCTTTTAGTGGCCAGGTTTCCCCAGTTTTTATGGAGGTTACTCCCATAGAGCCTTATACTCAGTGACTAAATGGATGAGTATTTTTTGAAGTTTTGACCGGAATTTTTTTCATCGAAGTTTTTTCGCCGAAAATTTTTTCACCGAAAATTGATTAATTTACGTAAACGGTAATTAAAAAGAAAATAAAAAAGATTGTTATCTATATTTTCAGGGTAGAGCGCATATATTCAAAATTCATGCACGATCTATGAGTGTTGAAAGAGATATCCGATATGAACTGCTAGCTCGACTTTGCCCAAACAGCACAGGTAAGGATACCTTTTTTAGCTGACATGTATCTAATTACGTTTTTTATTCTTAAATTATTTTGTATTCAAGTCTCTGCCTCCAATAAATTCAGCTTCAATTCCGCAAATCTGATCCTCTCGTTTTTGGATCAACCACAATGTGTATCCGATGTTTTAAGCTATGATCTATTTTTGTTCACTAGGCGCTGAAATTCGTAGTGTGTGTACAGAGGCTGGTATGTTTGCTATTAGAGAACGTCGAAAGGTAGGTTATTCTTCTTCGAATTTATTATATGCTGTGGAAAACGTAAGGTACAGGACTTAAAATCCAGGGCTCCTTAGCTTGTTCCCAGTAAGTCAGGTCTCTCATTTATCACAGCTTCGACAGAGAATTAAAGATGCTATGTTGTCATCCTAAAATCCCTACACCGTCCAGTTATATAATCTCGTTGACTAGAGGGGGGTAAAGTGTCTTGTTTCCGTAAGGTTTAAAAATAAAAAATTAAGCTCAAAAAGCTATTTGGAAATCCACTGACTTTACCAGGTTCACATCATCCTCAGGGACTTACATTTCAAGGCCAAGGCCAACGTGACTGAAAACTCTTCAGTCAAAACTTGACAGAACTTCTAAACTTTGCACTGACTTTAGGAGACCTTAATTGACAGTTTCAAAGTAATTTTTGGTCCAAATATGTTACCTTTAACAAATTCTCTTTTTTTTTCAGGTCGCTACAGAAAAAGACTTCTTAAACGCTATTCAAAAGGTTATCAAAGCTTACGCCAAATTCAGTGCCACACCAAAATATATGACCTACAATTAGATGGTATGGCATCTGCTGTTAACGAAAGTTGTCGAATTGCTATTAGAGTTGTTCTTTTTAGGAGACCTTTTAAATTTATTACGGAGCAAGTGAATTGTCCGATAAATGTATATTTATAGTTTTTTGTCGAAATATCATTTCAGAAGAAATTTAATTATTTTGATTAAGCTTGGCTGTTTAGATATAATTAAATGTGTAACGACGCATGCGTAAACGAAAAAAAAACATCTTGAATGCTGTAGACTTTGTCTAGGGTATGACAGTATGAAACCTTGATTTGACAAAAAAAGTACCAAAAGGACCAAAATAATCGTAGTCGTAAAAGCAGGCAAATTTTTTTTTGATAAATCAAAAAATACTTATGCTTTGAACATATTTTCTGGAAATTTGAAGTAATTCTTTTAACCCTTAGACACCGAATGACGCCAATTGGCGTCCAAAATTGACCAAAATACCACTATGTCTTTGGAAGCCCA
>JAUBWS010093520.1:8603-24750 GCA_032270445.1 Darlingtonia californica | reverse complement strand
GGTATTAGAAGTTTCAAACATCCAGTTTTTTTTCTTATAGCGTTTGGCGTTATTCTTAACAACCCCCCCGCCCCACCACACTCCCCCTTAAGAACATGGTCGATTGTCTTTTTAATTTTCATAATTAGTAATTTATCCTTCTGCATCAATGAATTCAACGAGTCCAAAATGAATAAAAAAATCATATGAGAAAAAAGAATATTTTCATATGCATAGAATTTTCAGTAAAGCCATTATAATAATTTTGACAAAAATTGTTTTGCTTCTAATGAATTTGAATGATTTCGTGTTTTGATTTCAAGATTTATGTGTAGTTTTAAAAAGACGGTGGAATTTTAGTGTAAACTATGTCTAGTAATAATAGAAGTCATTGTCACCGTCAATCCTATGCAGCGTGCATGTATTTTTGTTGAAAAATAAATTATTTTTGCAAGAATGTTTCAATTCTGCTCTCATTCATCATGATAATAAGCTATCTAATATATTCTTTTTAGTGTTTTAAACAATCTGTAGGTACAAAATGTTCCATTCAAATCCATAGATACATACGCAAATTAACAATTCAGCCCCGTTCGGGCTGTTAGTGCCCAGTTAGCCCAATTTCGCGGAAGCAAACATTTGTTGCTGGGTTGAATAGTATAATTTGCCGAAAGAAATTTTCGTGGTAAACAAAACACCAGTGAAACATCAAATAAAACTAAAATAATTGAGTATATTTATAAGCTTTTAAGCCAATTGCTCGCAAAAGGGTCGATTTGAAATATTTCGTAGTGTAATCTTTCGCTGACAAGCTGAAAAATCTCGAAATGTCGCCAACTCTAAGGACAACAATTAAATTTCCATTGAATATCATAAACAATCTATGGTATAGCTAACAGCATCATTTTTTTAAGTGAAGCCATTATTCTCCTTGATAATCTGTTCAAGCAAGTAGACTACACAAAGACTTTGATGCGGGTTTTTAAGCAGGCGACTTTTGGTACCACATACTCAAAATCCTGACCGGTAAAAATCACTCTCAGGTCAGTAACTGCAAATCATGGGAAATATAAGCCCTAGTTTATATTAAAGTCTTAGTATAACCAGAAGCTTCATATTTAATAAGAAAGAGTCGTTAATACTTTTCTTAATAAACTTTATATTCGACTGTATTAACAAATCAGAGTCTGAGGATGACTGTACAGTCGAATGTATGGTTTTTTAAGAAAATTATTAACGACTCTTCCTTATTAAATGTGAAAAGCTTCTGGTTATACTTTTTATAATTAAACTGATTGCCCGTATACACATTTAAAAGTCTTAGTATTTTTATACTTAATTTTCTCAGCTTCGTTTACTGAACTCTGAGCTTTTGACAAAAATACGACGTTAATTTACTGAAAAAATTTAAGTGTTTGTCTACTTATTTGCTAAGCTATAAGACCATAAACTTATTGAATAAAAGCACAGATCTTAATTGACGTCTAAGTGTTTGTGTATTTCTGCATTTTCATGAAGCGAAAAAGTGCTACTTGGAGACGAGAGTTTGGGCGTATAAATACATGGGAGGGGGGGGGGGGGGGGGTTGAGTAATAAATAAATACCATGCGAGTACTTTTGCCACAAAATTTTTCAAATTTTCATGAAAATATGACTAATTTAAGTTTGTTTCCTTGTATTGTTTGCAAATCCAATCCAGACTATATTTAATTATCAATAATAAAGCGATGAAGTTACATCATCTGCTTCCTGACCTGATGAATTGTCAATACCACCTCAGAAGCCATACGCATGCGCGTATCTTATTTACTGATGGTATGTCTAATGGAATCAAATTATTATATTGGTTCAAAATTCAAAGCAAGACGATTTTGTAGAAGATACTTTTAAATTCATAAAATGCTGCTGAAATTTGCATTTTGTTTTTTCTTTGTTAATTTCTTGACTGGCTCATATGGGGGAAATTGTCCTTTTACAGGCCAACAAGCTTGTACAAAATGGGAGTATGATGTGAAAATTGGGAAGCTGGAAGCTATCCTGGGCTCATTAGTCGAAAAGATATGTACTTTTATCTTTTAACTGAAAAATAGTAATGCAGACAAATGTATTTTGCTTCTTGTAAGATTGGGGTATCGATCGCCTATGGTCTAAAACGACAGCGATGGCGCAGTGGTATAGTCAGACGTACTAATGTGCAAGAAGTCGCTGGTTCGAGCCCTGCTCCTGTCAAGTTGAGTATCTCTGACTTAAAATTAGTTATCCTAACGTCTAGCTGGACTAACTGAGTGAAGACAGTTGCTCGACCGACTTGCTCGTCTGGACGCGAATTCGTTGTGATAGTTGTCTGTCTGTGGACTCTCCTGGAAACAACCGAACAGCCGTCAAAAGGATCTGGGTTAGTGAGGCCATCCACAATAAATACCAGTCTTTATCTATTTATCTACCTTGAAGTTTAACTACTTAACCCTATTATACTCTGCCCTCGGCCGAAATGTTTTTAATGACTATAAAAATACTAATGCTATGAATTTGAAATTTTGCAGCAATTAACAAAAACTTGTTGGACACTTTTTCTCAGACTTAACGTAATCATCTCAAATACGTCATAATCATGCGCAATTATCTAACACAACGCGTCAATTTGCAACCTTTTCCAATACAAAATGGTCAGAACTTCAGCTACTAACTTTTGACAGGTAACAGGTAAACATGGAACCATTTTTTATTCAGCATAACTTTTAATTGTCTTATTGAACGCTACTATCATACCAAATTTCAAGTTTCTACCATAAGCCAATCTCAAGTTATTGCCCGTGAGTTACACCGACCTCAAAAAGCCCGGGTTAAAAGTTCTTCTCGTTGCAACTGACATTCAAATCCATTAAAAAATGATACCGCAGATGTCAAAATAGTTTTATTGAACCTAATAAACCTTCTTACTCTAATGAAATTCGGAAGATTTTGTGAGCGAGGCTGCACTCTATTTAGTCTTTACCAGACCATTCGAAAAATAGTGCACCTACGTTGCCTTCCGTGAAAACACTCTAATTACCAGGTATCATCCAATGCACGGGTCACAGAGTTCTTCGGTGGCCTACAAGTTACAATGACCGAAAAAAAGAACTGGATACAAATACGGGTGAATAAGGGGTAAATATTGCAATAGTTGGTGTCAACGGTAAAAATACTGGGGGACTTTGCTATCGGAGGAACTAACTAAATCAAAATTTCTTTTTTAACTGGTATGATGTTCCGTGATCATAAGCAAGCGTATACCACAAGTGAGTCAATGCAATCAATGTATTATCTATAGAGCTCAGGAATGTAAAGAACTCAGGAATACTGGTAAAGCAAACAATAATTATTTATTTTCTATTTTCAGGTCGGAGATTTAGAAGATGAAAATATCAAAATAAAAAGCGAATTGTCAATTACACGAGCTTTGTTATCACAATCCTTGGCAAACAAAGATCAATGGCAGTTAAAACGAATAGAAATGATTCTCCCTAAAATGACGAAACTGAAACTTCATAATTCCAAGCCTACCATTATTGAGAAATTCCCTCTACCTTTCCCAAAGAATACAAAAGCAATCATTGTATCGTTATTCTGTAATTTCTGGAACGTGAATGGCCACGCATACCTCGGCGGCACAATTCAACAGAAAGGAAACTCCGTAGATGGACCGACAAAATTCTTTCACCAGCACTTCAAGGTCTATGCAAACACGTGGAGAGAAGAGTACTTCATTCCCTGGAACACAGCTCGTTTGAATGAGCTGGAATTGAAGGTTACATCCAGCGCTATAACAGGAGGCGCAAACAACTGGTTTACATTTGCAGTTGTTGGCTATGTTACTGCTTAATTAAATTTGTTGTAATTTCAACGTTTTAGTGGAAACTTTCTGTTTGGAAAAATTGAGATTTGATTTACTTGGCATGGATGATTATATCTGGTGCTCCATTTCTTAATATATTTTAATTTTGAATAAAATTTCTTCCGGTGCTTAAAAATAATTTGTTTATTGGAAGATCAATGTTATTATCTATTTTGATCCAAACTGACAAAGCTAACAAACCCTATAGTAACGTGTACTCACTGTGGCCCTATGACATTAAATACCCTGAGAGTAACTCAGTACTTAAACATCTTTGGGTCTAGTTTGGGTACGGTGAAACAAAACACTCCTGTCTAAGTACCCCAGTGGAAATTCACAACTCACTGGGGTGGCTCTAAAACATTTTGGTAATTTCACTAGGGTTAGAAATAAATTCAAAAAACTACTGGGGCAGGAAAATTTAACTTACATTTAATTTCGGCTTCGGTTCTTCTGAAAAAATCATAATATGATTTATGAATATTATCAAAGAAGCGGGGTAATAGTATTTGTAATAGGAATTTGAGGTGTGGGTACTCATGTGCAAAATATCACCCGGGTAAATCTGATTTCATCATATTTTACCACTCCCATTGGGGAAATTGAACAAATCTTTTTTATAATACTGCTGTGAGAAATGTTCCATTTTAAGGCCATTTTTGGGTTATTTTTTCACTGAGGTAACCACTGGGTGTGGATCAGACTAGGGTTCAAGTACATGGGTGTAAAAAAGATCTGAAATTAGTCGTCGCTGATAGAAATTCCATCCGTCTTGAAATTCAGAAATTTCGATCTCTACTAGTGAAATACTTGACAATACATAATTGAAATTGATTCTCCGGTAAGTTTAGGTATTCCACGACAAGTTTCATTGAATTTGAAAAAAACATTTGAGGATAAATAGGCAAAATTACTTTTACATTGGAAAAGAACAGTCAAGTTTTTGCGATTTTCATTGTGATTCTGAAGAATAGTAGATAGATTTCCAAAACAAAAATCATATTAAAATATAAATGGTGTTTTCCTTTAAAGAATTTTATCTAACTTCAAGCCCTCTCAACAGAATTAGGGTTAGAGCATCCACGGAGAATTTTTACGACGTTTCAACTTCTCCAATAAGATTACAAAATATTTTAGAATGCTACTGGACTTCTAAGAAAGGGTTTTCGTAATTATACTTGTATATTTCACTTTATTCTTAATTTACATGTGTTATTAGTTACATAGTCTGTAAGGAGTGACATACGGAATGTATTAGGTCTTTGAAGTCCGTATTTGGCGACGTTTTGTGTTCTTATAAAAAAATGCGTATATAGCAAGTTTCATATGAAAAGAAAAAAGCCGTCATCAATCTTTTATCCAATTATAGGTAGATATTGGCATTTAAATGGTCCTTAAAATTAACAAAACGTTATGATATTTTGGCCCTTAAAATGCCGGAAAATTTTCTGATTTTGATAATTCTTGGGCATTTGGACAGTCTGTTTGGTGACGAGGGACTACACGACCTAGTGCATAGGTCACAGATAACGTTTGTTCTTATCCAAATTGTTATTAGCCATGTTCAGCTCATAAACATTCCATTAATAGGTCAAAATGATTATCCTCAGATAGCCTCTTCAGCCACTTAAGTTGACACTAATTGAAAAATATGATTGATTTCTCTAACCTTCAGTTTGTTTTATCAGACCATCAATACGCTCTGGAAAAAAATTTCTTAGCCTACCCCTCTCCAAAGAAAACAAAGTTTGTTGTTAATGCATCTGTGTAAATGGTTGCCTCTGTCATACAAAATTTAGAAAGAAATATAAAAAGCATTTTGAATCTGAATAGAGACATCATTCTTTTTCAAACATTCAAATGAGGGCTCCTTTTCAGCTATAGTTTTAAAACAGAGTGAAGTGGTTGAGCAGCGGACGCTAGCTAAAGCAACACCGTAATAAAATTGATGAACAGCTGCCTGTTCCAGTTGCAATCAAACCAAAAGCTTTTTTATGAAAACGAGGTAATTAGAACAAATTACCTCCGGATGTTATTTATTTTGATTGATTTTTGCCTTTATTTTATTGTCATATTTGATTTGCCTCGTTTTCGCGTAAGCGCGTTTGTTTTGATCTCGAATGGAACATGCTGCTGGAATACCTTACAAGACAACTGTATTTGATTGGACTGTACTGAAACTAACATTTTAAGATATTACACATGCATACATAGAATAGATAAAACAGTTGTCATTGTACGACAGAAAACAATGAAATAATGAAATAAAGGATAGTGTGTTCACAGTGCCCAAGCCAGGCAATCCAGTACAGTTAGACCACCCACAAACATTTTTTATTTATTAATCTATTTAATCTGATAAAACTTTTCTCTATTCTGAGATATTAATCTGCAAAAAATATGCTAAAAATTCATCATTTCAAAAATACGCTGCCGTCATGCCATTGTCATGTTATTTTCATTTTTAAAAACCTTTCATGTCAGACTACAAATTTGCTAGGTTTCAAGGTTTTATTATTTTTGCCTGTTGAAAAAAGGTGGAAGGATTTTTTTATCCCCTCATTTAAGTTATGGGTACTCCAGACCCCATAATTTATAGGGTTAGGGTGTCTAGGAAAAAGTTTCACGTTGCAAAAAGTAAGTGTCCCAATTTGCATAAAAAGATACGTATGATGCATTTAACGAACACAATGCGAGTTCTTTAAACCCGTTTATTTTTGTATGATGCTTGAAGTAAACTTCTAAAATTAAAACAAACATAAAATGAAACAATGAAAAAAAGATAGCTGTAGGCCAACTTAATGTTTTTTACAAATAAAGTTTTGAGTGAAATCGGTGTTCTTAAGTAACGAGGTACAATATCAAAGTCAAAATTAAGCAATAACATAGCCAACAAATGCTAATTACCAGTTGTCCCCAGCTCCTGTATGATAGCTGTATGTAAATAAGAATTTCAGCTCATTCAAACCATTATTGTTCCAGGGGATGAAGTACTCTTTTCTCCGTGTGTTTGCGTAGACTATGTGGTGCTGGTGAAGGATTTTGTCGGTCTTTACCCATTCGCTTTAACTTTTATTGATCTTTGCTTGCACAAGACTTTCATGACAAGGTTCGTGTAATTGACAATTCACTTTTTATTTTAATGTTTTCATCTTGTAAAACACCGACCTAAAATGTAAACAAAAGTTTTACTACATTCTAGGCAGAAAATCTTAAGTCTAAAATTAAGGGAGTTTATGCTCTGTCGAGATATGACGCGTGCGAATGAGTTTGGCAATCGCATATGGAAAATCATCAAAGTTTGACCTACTAACACTCTACAAAGATCAATGATACGTACACTACGTCATTTGTGATGAGAATACCATCCAACTTTTTGCTTCAAAATTTAAAAATGACAAAGTCCAACAGTTATTTTTGCGGATTTACAAAATATGGAATGGTGGCTTTTGTTTTTAAATTCTATGAAGTTTCTTCCTGTTATTTCTCCGTGACGAAATTATTTAGATCCCATGCTAATTGAATCAGCCTTAAATAATGCGCAAAATGATTTCCTTTGACTCTTTCCACAATAAAGATTGGCGTTAAATTCTTAAAACATATTTAAATTTTCTGTATTATGAAGGGTCGATTAAAGATTCTCAAGATATTTTGAGAATTTGTTATCAATATTACTCAGTAGGTAGAGTGTCAAAACAGTTGGTTTCGGCACGAATCCATCTTTTTTGCAGAAGAATAAAAAAATTATAAAGACCCTAGATTTTCGATAATCATGCTACGATTGGAGTTTCAATCTCTATAGCATCCAACATACCAAGAAACAGTTTTCTTTTCACTGAAAGTTGTCGAATTTACAACCACCTCATTTGAAAAGCTGGACAGCCGCTGGAGGTTCAAAAACCAAACTAGACTAAGATAGCTTTAAAAGGAAGGAGACTGACAAATAGAGAAAAAAAAAAGCTTGAGGATCAATGAAAGAACTAAAAATTTCATGAAAATGTATTTTCAACATTTCTAGAAAATCCTTAGTAAAGTTTAGAATACAGGTGGCTGGATAGCTCAATTGGTAGCGCGTTTGCCTGCAAATCCCAAAGCTGTGGGTTCGATCCCGGTATCAACGCATGAGTAGCATAGATTGGGTAATCTGGTCTATGTGGTAAGCTCTGGGAGCCGATGGTTAGTGTAACGCTCTACTTCAGCATTCCATTTCCCAGGGTCTAGTGCAAATAGAAAAAGATAGATTTCCGTGACTAACGGCTGCTACCGATACAAGTTCAAATGATGACAATACTTACAAATACTTACTCAGTGTTTATGTATAGTTACAATCAAATACATTTAATATTACCTGATATGACATTCTGTGATATTTTAAACACTTTGTTTGGAGAAGGCTTGGCGAAAATGCCTCAAAATAACGTTATATTCGCGAAATAAAGTACACAAAAACATTTGATAACAATTTGCAAAAATGAATCAACAGATCCTGCACTAATATGACTTTTTGTTGATCCAGTACAATATATATATATGTAACATGCACTTGGTTTAATGGGAATTTTCAGAAAAATCTTGGCAATCCTTGTTTATTGCCGTTCAAGAATACTTATCATAAAAGATTCTGGGTCTGATCGAGAGAATCAGAATGCTATGTTTGGTAAAATTATAGCCAGTGAATAAACACGATGGAATTCTTAAAAACTACTTGGTAATACAAACCGCAATAAACGTAAGACTAGAGTACCTAAAATTGTCAATAACATTGCATTAAATTTCTCCAAATAAGGTGAAAAAAGCAAATCATTGTTTACCGGACAATATAGATTTTTGTTCTTGGTTTACGTAGTTAACTATGATAAACAAATTTGTTTGGATAAAAAACAGACCTTAGTCTATTGAAATCACTGTGTTTGATTACTTTTGCATTCCATGAAATAAATTAGTGATACCGGGGGTAAAAGGATGTTGGCGTTTTATAACAGGGGGATTTGAAATATACATCTGTATTAACTTGCTGTTTGTATGTAATATTTTGCAAATTCTAATTAGAATGTTAACAATTTAAGATAATTTCATAGCATCCATTTGATATTTAAAAAAACACTAAACCAAATTTACCAGTATCAATAACCAATGAAAATACTTGATGGTAACCCTGGCTAGATAAATTGACAATGCAACTTTAGCGCATGCGCCAATACGTTTATAAAAGATACATCTGAAGGCCTCAAAGCCCCATAAAAGTTTTATAATTAGAAAAAACGATTTTTGAACAAACTTTTACGTTTACAAGATGCTGCTGAAATTTAAATTTATTTTGTTCTTCATTGGTTTCTTAAGTGGTTCATATGGGGCAAAGTGTCCTTTTACGGATCAATCCGCTTGCACAAAATGGGAGAATGACATAAAGATTGGAAAGCTTGAAGCCAGCATGGCCTCACTAGTAAACAAGGTTTGTATTGATTCCTTTAATATGCACTTGAGAAATATTTCAATTGATATTCGTTGAATTTTTTCAATATTTAAAATTTCTTAAAACCTCTCAAATCTTTATATTTTAGTAAAATAGGATGGTCACTGGGATGGAATCGTTAAACAATACGTAAATTTTGTGTGTTCATTTTTGGTTTAAGGCACCGGCCTCTGCAGGCGGCTGCATACTAGACAACACTGTTGGCCGGTTTGCTTTGTCAGCAACATGTTGGTGAGGAAAAAAATCATCTAAAAATGTTAGCCAATATTTATTAATTTTTTGTATTTTATGAATTATATATGTTTTTCATGTTGGCATGGTACATCCACCAGCTTTTGGCACGTTTAAATTTAATGGTTTTTTTATTCCGATAAAGAAAATATGACGTATAGAGGTTAATAGGAGAATAGAAATATTAGACGTTTTTGCTTTAAAAGGATTTATGGCTAGCATAACAAACCTTGCCAACATGTTGGTCAGAATGTTGAACAACAAGGTTGGCCGGCAAACGGCAGGCTTTATAGCATATTTCCCGGAAAGCGTTAAGGAATTTGCGTTACGGATTACCTTTCTGGTAATATTGGTGTTTTTGGAATTATTGCTGTTTTATGAATCAGATTGAACTACTTAAGTAGTCAGAATTTTTCTTACGTGAGGTAAATTTGCATTTGGAAGATAAATTTTTGTTGTCAGATGCTAAGCTTAAATATGGCAAACATGATTTTAAAGGCCTTGAAATTCTAGCGGGCTTTTCTAACGAATAACAATTGAACTACTAGCGTATAAAGCAATGGAGCAGATGCGAAGAAATTATCTACAGTTAAGCGTAGGAATACCCGCAAAGAAAATGAGACTCATCTGTTATGGTTTTTGTTTTTACTTTTAGGTCGGAGTTTTGCAAGATGAAAACATCAAAACAAAAAGTGAATTGTCAATTACACGAGCCTTGTTATCAAAGTCTTGTGCAAACAAACACCCGTGGCAGCTAAAGCGAAGAGAAGTCGCTCTCCCCAAAATGACAAAACTTCAACTACATCAATCCACCCCAACCATTGTTGAGAAATTCCCTCTATTTTTCCCAAGGAACACAAAAGCAATAATTGTATCATTATTCTGTAATTTCTGGAACGTGAAAGGCCACGCATACCTCGGTGGAATAATTCAACAGAAAGGAAACTCCGCAGATGGACCGACAAAATTCTTTTACCAGCACTACAACGTCTATGCAAACACGTGGAGAGAAGAGTACTTCATTCCATGGAACAACGACGGTTTAAATGAGCTCGAATTGAAGGTTACATCAAGCTATCTATCCGGAGGCCCGAAAAATTGGTTTACATTTGCAGTTGTTGGCTATGTTACTGCTTAATTGAACTTGTTGTAACTTTAAAATTTTAGTAGAAACTTTATTTCTATTTGGTAGAATTTAGATTTGACTTACTTGGCACGATATTTTTGCTTATTGTTGTATTTCTTGATCTATTCAGTCTTAAGTAAGTTTTTCTTCAAGTGTTCAAAAATAATTTGTTTATTAGAAGATCAATGTTATATTTTATTTTGATCCAAACTGCCAAATCTAACAAACTCTATAATAACGTATACTCACTGTGGCCCGATGGCATTAAATACAGTGAGAATAATTCGGTACTTAAACACCTTTGGGTCTGGTTCGGTGAAAAAAAACCCTTCTCTAAGTACCCCAGTGGAAATTCACAACTCACTGGGGTGACTCTAAACCTTTTTTGAATTTCATTAAGGTTAGAAATAAATTCAAAAAGCTACTGGAGCAGGAAAATACTTAGTACAATTTATGACTATTATCAAAGAAGCAGGGTAATATTATTTACAAGACGAATATCAGGTCGGGTACCAGGGTAAATCTGATTCTATCAGATTTTATTTCTGCCAACACTGGGGAAATTGAACGATTCTTTTTTAATACTGCTGTGGGAAATGTTCCATTTTTAGGCCATTTTTGTGCTTACTACTCCTTACAGACTATGTAGCTAATATCAAATGTAAAAGAAAAAAGTGAAATATATAAATATAATTACGAAATCCCTTTCTCAGTAGTCCAGCAATATTCTGGAAACACGTGGGGGATTTCAAAATATTTTGCAATCTTAGTGGGGAAGTTGAAATTTTGTAAAAGTTTTGAGGGGGTGCCTTGGCCCTCATCGTGTTCTGTGTGTTTAAAGGTAGACAAAAGGCTCATGATAAGAACAGCATTCTATTTTGATATGATTTTTGGTATGGAATCGTCCTACTTCTTCAGTATCTAAACTTAAATTAATTCGACTTCTGTAAAAAATATACTATCAAATACCAAAATATCTTCTAAAATTTCATAAAAAAAAAATTTTATCACTAGGGTAATCACTGGGGGTGGATCGGACTAGAGCACTGTTAGATGGGTGTAAAAAAGATTTGAAATTTGTTTTCGCTGGTAAAAGTGCATCCCTATTAAAATTTAGAAATTTCAATCTCTAATAGTGACTTGACAAAACATAATTAATTCTCCGGTAAGTTTTTTATATTCCACGACTAATTTCATTAGATCTAAAAGAAAATTTGAGAATAAAATATTTAAATTATTTTACATTTGAAAAGAACAATCTTCATCTGGTTTAAAAAAAACTAGGCGAACAAGATTTTACGATTTTCATTGATTTAAGTTTAGATACTGAAGAAGTAGGAAGATTCCAAACCAAAAATCATATCAAAATAGAATGCTGTTCTTATCATGGGCTTTTTGTCTACCTTTAAACCCACTGAACACGATTAGCGCCAAGGCATCCCCTCAAATTTTGTTACGAAATTTCAACTTACCCAGTAAGATTGCAAAATATTTTGAAATCCCCTACGCATTTCATGAATATTACTGGACTACTGAGAAAGGGATTTCATAATTATATTTATATATTTCACTTTTTTCTTTTACATTTGTTATTAGTTACAAAGTCTGTAAGGAGTAGAATAATTAATGTATGAGGTCTTTGAAGTCCGTCTTGGGAGATTTTGCGTTCTTATAAAAAACAAATGCGTATATAGCAAATTTCATGTGAAAAGGAAAAAGACGTCATCCTTAAATGGTTCTCAAATTTCACAAAATTCAACATCATTCACCATTTTATGATATTTTGGCCCTTCTAATTTCAGATTTTGATAATTCTTGGGCATTTGGACAGTCTGTTTGGTGACGAAGAAGTAAACTCCCTGGTGCATGGGTTGCAGATAACATTTGTCCCTACCCAAATTGTTGTTAGCCATGTTCAGCTTATAAACATTCCATTAATAGGTCAAAATGATTTATCCTCAGATAGCCTCTTCAGCCACTTAAGTTGACACTTATTGACAAATATGATTGATTTCTCTAGCCTTCACTTTGTTTTTCAGACCATCATTATGCTCAGGAAAAAAATTTCCTAGCCTATCCCTCTCCAAAGAAAACAAAGTTTGTTGTTAATGCACTCCTGTAAGTGGTTGCCTCTGTCATACGAAATTTAGAAAGAAATGTATAAAAGGCATTTTGAATTGAAACAGAGATATTATTCTTTTCCAACAGTTCAAATGAGGGCTCCTTTTTCAGCGCTAATTTTAAAACAGCGTGAATTGGTTCAGCAGCGAACACCGTAATAAAAGTGGTGAACAGCTGCTTGTTCTAGTCGAAATCAAAACAAACGCGTTTACATGAAAACGAGATAATCACAACAAATCACCTCCGGGTGTTGTTTGTTTTGATTGATTTTTGCCGTTTTTTTATTATCATATTTGTTGGCCTCGTTTTCGTGTTAACACGTTTATTTTGATTGCGAATGGAACATGCTGCTGGAATACTTTACAAGACAACTGTAGTTGATTGGATTATGTGATTATTTCACATGTATACATAGAGTAGATATGAAATTTGTCAAAAAAATTGAAGTATTGAAATAACGGATAGTGTGTACACAGCGCCAAACTTAGACAATCCATAGACTAGTTATCCTTTTCCTTCCTCGCAACTCCTGTACTTATATCCGATTTGCCCGTTTAAGATTATATTTCCCGTTTTCTCGGCTCTTTTGGAAAAGGGACTAGCTAGCGAGTCTAGACAACCCAGTACAGTGAGCATTAGACCACCCGCAAACATTTTGTAATCACCGATGCCATCGTCCAGCTTTATAGCTTATCTAAAATGGCATTCATTTTCTTGAAATTTTCATAGATTACTTATAATATTAAAGGAATATATGCTGACGTCGATAAATTTCATGAAGCCGTCATATTACCAAGTTAAAGTAAACAGAACAAGACATACAGTTAAGAGTGTCTATGCACAAAAGTGTCCGCATTTACATAAAGAGACATGTGAAAGGTCTGTTGCATTAGATGAACACCATGCCAGTTGTTTGTAGCCTGTTTATTTTTGTATGATTCTTGAAGTAAACTTCTGAAATTAAGACAAACATCAAAATGAAATAATCAGGAAAAAAAAGCTGTATCTCAGAGGCCAACTTAATGTTTTTTCCAAATAAAGTTTTGAGTGAAATCGATGTTCTTAAGTAATGAGTTACAATATCAAAGTCAAATTTAAGCAATAATATAGCTAAACAACTGCAAATATAAACCAGTTGTTCCCGGCTCCTGTGTGATAGCTGTATGTAACCTTGAATTCTAGCTCAATCAAACCGTTATTGTCCAAGGGAATGTTGAAGTACTCTTCTCTCCACGTGTTTGCGTATACGTTGTAGTGCTGGTGAAAGAATTTTGTCGGTCCATCTGCGGAGTTTCCTTTCTCTTGAATTGGTATGCGTGGCAATTTCCATTCTAGAAATTACAGAATAACGAGAAAAGGAGTGCTTTTGTATTCTTTCGGAAAGGTAGAGGGAATTTCTCAACAATGGTAGGTTTGGATTGATGTAGTTTAAGTTTCGTCATTTTGGGGAGAGCCATTTCCATTCGCTTTAACTCCCATTGATCTTTGCTTGCACAAGACATTGATAACAAGGCTCGTGTAATTGACCATTCACTTTTTATTTTGATGTTTCCCTCTTGTAAAACACCGACCTAAAATAAAAACAACAGCTTTACTACATTCTAGGCAGAAAATCTAAAGTTTAGGGAGTTTATGCCCTGTCGAGATATGACGCGTGCGAATGAGTTTGGCAATCGCATATGGAAAATCATCAAAGTTTGACCTACTAACACTCTACAAAGATCAATGATACGTACACTACGTCATTTGTGATGAGAATACCATCCAACTTTTTGCTTCAAAATTTAAAAATGACAAAGTCCAACAGTTATTTTTGCGGATTTACAAAATATGGAATGGTGGCTTTTGTTTTTAAATTCTATGAAGTTTTTTCCTGTTATTTCACCGTGACGAAATTATTTAGATACCATGCTAATTGAATCAGCCATGTATAATGCGCAAAATGATTTCCTATGACTCTTTCTATTATAAAGATTGGCGTTAAATTAAAACATTCTTAAATTCTTTGTATTATCAAGGGTCAATTAAACGTTCACTCAAAAATTATATTTTGAGAATTTGTATATCAAAATTACTCAGTAGATAAAGTGTCAAAACGGTTGGTTTCGTCACGAATCCACCTTTTTTGCGGAAGGATGCAAAATTTATAAAGGCTCTAGATTTTCGATAACCATGTTACGATTGGAATTTCAATCTTTATAGCATCCAACATACCCAAAAACAGTTTCTCTTTTCACTGAAAGTTGTCGAATTTACAGCCACCTCATTTGAAAAGCTGGATCCGCCCCTGGAGGAAACCTCTTTTTCTTTAAATACCAAACTGGACTAAGAAAGCTTTAAAAAGAAAGACTGACATATAGAAAAAAGAGATTGAGAACCTCTGAAACATTTTTAGAAAATGATTAGTAGAAGTTTAGAATACAGGAGTTGTTTTCATGAAGTCTGAGTGTTTGGTGGTCGGATAGCCTGATCGGTAGAGCGTTCGCCTGCAAATATCAAGGTAGTGGGCTCGATCCCGGCCTCCGTCCACTCAACGCATGAGTAGCATAAATTGGGTAATCTGGTCTATACGGTAAGCTCTGAGAGCTGATAGTAGGTGTGACGCTCCACTTCAGCATTCCATCTCCCAAGTCTAGCGCAAACAGTAAAGGGGATAGACTCTCTCACTGTTGGCTGCTACTCATACAAGGCCAAACGATGACAATACTTAGTTATACTTACTGAGTGTTTTTGTATGGTTATATGTTCAGCAAATAAATCTAACATTGCCAGAACGTATTGATGCAGGTGGAGAATTCAGTACAAAACATCATTGAATTTTTCGAAACAATATCAATGAATGACATTCTGTGTGATTTGAAAACTTTGTTTGGAGAAGACTTACCGAATATGCCTTAAAAAACAGCAATCCTCGTTTATTGCCGTTTACGAATACCTATCATAGAAGAGTCTGGGTCCGATCGAGAGGATTATAATGTTTGCTAAAATTATAGTGAGTGAATAAATACGATGCAATTTTTAAAAACTTATTGATAATAAGTAATACTACAATAAATTTAAAACTAGACTACTAAATACTTTCGATAACGTTGCACTAAATTTTTCAAAATAAGGTTAAAAAAGCATACCATTGCCTATCTGACAATAAAGATTTTTCTTCTGAGTTTACGTAGTTTATTATGGTGAACAAATTTATTTGGACAGAAAACACACCTAAGTCTACTGAAACTTCAGTGTTTGATTTCTTTTGCATATTATGAAATGTTTATTATGGTGAACAAATTTATTTGGACAGAAAACACACCTAAGTCTACTGAAACTTCAGTGTTTGATTTCTTTT
>JAUBWS010093487.1:0-11355 GCA_032270445.1 Darlingtonia californica | reverse complement strand
TGTTAAACCTGGCAAAGTTTGCGGTTTTAGGCCAAATTTCACTAAAATGACGTCATAGTGACGTCATCATGTCAAATTTTTTGGAACTTTGTCAAATTGTTGCAAATTTATATGACAAACTTTAAGAATAATTGAGCCTGGTCAAATTTTTTTCATTTGTTTAAAAAAAGCGTGTATATTACAAGGACATAGTGAAATTGCGCGTTTACTTCTAAAATAACTGATGAAAGTCTCTCGTGGCCGGAACGCTTATTAATTTTGGAGAAAATTTCCACCCAAGACATGCTTTTATTAGGGATACTTTTTTCAAAAAATCCACTACGAAATAAAAAAAATCTCCACCTTTATCGCAACTATCATCATAAAAAATTCACTAACTGGTATTAACTTCATTTTATATGCAAACCCTCCTTAGGCTCTCATAAAAGCTACTGCTAGAAGGAATGTGACACCCACCCCGTTTATTTACTTGCAGCAAAATTCCACCCACCCCGTTTGTTCCAACCACCCCGTTTGTTTTTTAGCAAAATTTCCAGTCATCCTGTTTATTCCGGACACGAGAGTAGAGGGTATCAAATATCCATAAAAGAAAATTCTTATCTTAATGGAGAATTCCAGGCTGAAGGTTTCCTTTTTCTTAGAATCATAATGGTTCTTTAAAAAGAATGTTTATGATAAAACTCGAAAGAATGAGGTCACTAAACATTTTTTCCCTACACTCGTCGTTGTTGTACAGCTTGAGTTAAAGAAAGTGGTACCAAATTTTAGGATAAAACTGTGTACAACATTTGATAGTAAATTTATCAAGCTTTCTAAATATATGAAATATGCTTCGTGAATATATTTTATTTGGGAGAGAAAAACGCGACTTTCTTCTGTTCAGTAGGGCGTCAATTTTTGATCTCTAGACTCGATGTGCTTGCTGTCAATTGATGTGGTAATAAAAGTATGCAAAACGATTTTGTCAGTCACCCTGTATTTTGAAAAATACATCGGTTTCTTAGAAGCTAAGCTTTGCTTAAGAAACCGTGTACCTGTGATTTTCATTACGGAATCAATTTTTGCATAAAAATACTCCATCCTCCTGATTTGCCAAATTTACGTTATTTTTTCTACTTTATCATCCTGTGTATTTTTTTCTAGTCTGCTGTTGTAAACAGTAAGCTTCGATCAAGCTTTGACCTCAAATTGGGAGGAGAACCTGAATCGAGAGAAAAGCCATATTTTGATACAAACAACCAAGTTAATATGGCACGACCAAGTAGTGCTCCCGGTACAAAAGCTGAGCAAATTTTCACTCGATGGAAATCAAGGAAACAAGATCAGCTATCATACTTGCATGATGAAAATTTGACTAATAAACAAAATGGAACAATTAATTCTACTGAACAGTTGAAATTACCAGCAATTTGGGGTAATACTGACTTACAGTAAGCGAGAATAAAATAAAAGATTTTTGTAAAGAAAAAACAAATTTGGTCAGAATGCTTACCATTGACAAAAAGTGAGAGCGCTTATCGGAAAAAGCTGCTAATTACAAAAAGTTAATCACGTCCTGATTTTGCACGGTGGTTTTTCGATACTGGGACTCTAGTTGTTATAAACCTTTGAATCATTGATTTTCGCGAATTTGCTCTAGTGCTCGCAAAATTTCTTTAAAAATTAATGCTTGTGAAATCTTTGAAATTTCCAAATATCGAAAAAATTGATCACATGGTAAAAAGAGACAAAAAAGACTTTGCTTTCCTTTTTTAATCAGTTTGCTGGAAGAGTACTTGTTTGTTGGTTAGAAAAAACTTTTTTTCGAAAAAAAGTGTTTCTATAATCTATCGATTCACGAATATAAATGCTCGCAATATTTAATTGCCCGCGAAATGTAATTTCTGTTAACTCGCGAAAATTGGTGCTCGCAAAAATTAATAATCTTAATGTATCAAACTTAGAATAGAAAATAGACGTATTACGGCCAGCTTTAACTATTTGTACTAATTTTCTAACCATTGTATATTTGTATGGAATTACTAAATTTTTGATACAAGTAAGCCTAATAAATATCGTGACGTAAAAGTTTTTAAAAATCTTCCTTCAAAAAAATGCTATGAATGAAAGTTTTCAGGTAATTACTCAGCTCTGGCTTTTAGCCGGAAACTGAGTATTGATTACTCTGTACCAGAGTCTTCTCACGGAAGATAACATAAGTAAACTCCGTTAAACTTCGGCGGAAAAGTTGTTCTGGAGGTTTTGAAATAAGGTCGAGGGTGGAAATCCACTCGCACTCGTGCGTTTCGTATAAATTCAACAAACGTTTCTGCCGGAAGATTAGTCACATACATTTAAAAAAAAGAAGAAGAAATGGTAAAACGTAAACACAAACATGAACGCAAGAACACTACATTTGTCAATATGTCTTGATGGCTGAATTTTTTCATATGTTGGAAAAGAACCCTGAACATATCCGGCATAATACTGTACAGGACCATGTAATGCATAGATGATGGACATTCAGGATTGAAAAATCCACATTCATTTACTTCAGTTGCTTTTATTGGGTGGTTGGTGCAAAAATATCAAAAATGACAGTTGCTACTTTCATGAACATATTAAAATATTTAAATGTTTTTAGTTAAGTACTAGGAATGGCTTTTTTCATAATTTTGTATCACCCGAGTTAAATGTTATGAACGAATTTAAATGGTTTTTATTACATAGGTAGGGTAATAAGAGGCGTGTTTCTTATCAAAATTTCTTATCTTTCAAAATAAAAACACATAAAGTGATACTCTATGATGTTAGAGGCCGTTTACATGAGAATTTTATTTCGGGCAAAATGAAATTTTTTAACAATGCTATTAACTGTATTATGAGGTTTCCTTTGACACCGAAATAAAATTTCATTTCTGTCTTTTTGACCGAAATTATTTCATTTCGGGTAGTTTCGAGTCGTGGCTTTTAGAATAAATTTCATTTCGCCCGAAATGAAATTCTCATGTTAACGGCATCTTACTTTAGGCAATCTTTGCAAAAGATTTTATCATATTAAGTGTGATGCTATAGTTTTTCATGAATGCAAACAAGTACGCAGTGAAAAGTTCATCACCATGTAAAAACCGTAAAAACTAATTAAAAATCATAGCTGTGGCTGATAAAAACGCCTGAGAGAGGAAAGCATTTGATTCAGACGCTGGGGTAATATGTCTACTGATGATAGATATGAACGATATTATCATGTGGTAAACAGAGGTAATTAAACATTAATTGAATAATGGCAACGAAAACAATTATAAAAAAATGTTGAAGCTTGTTATCACCTTACTTGCTTGTCTCAATAGTGAGCTGGTATTGCAGAAGACGACTATTATTTTTTTTTTTTATCTGTGTTGAATTTTATGTCTTTCAAAAATGATGTCACTTAGTGACAGAAACTGTTTTTGTGTGCCGGTTTAGTATTTGCATAGCCAACAACTTGTCTTTTTATTTTTGACCATACAAACATTTTCCTATTTTGTTATAAGCCAAGCAGTTAGGGAGGGGCGGAGAAGGCGGGGGCACTAGAAACCACCCCGTAGGATCTCAAGAACCACAAGGCCTAAAGACTTTATATCACTTCTTCACAAAATTAGACTATTGTTGCCTGTTTTGATTTGGCCATCTAAAAGATTGAATTGGCTGACAGTCCTCAAATTTGGACTAAAATGCCATTTTTTTGGTTTCTACCATTATTGTATACTCTACAGACAAGTTCATGATACTCAAAATTTCCTATCTTGAAAAGAATATCAGTTCGCTCGATTTTGAAATTTTACCATGTTCTGCAACTGGTATAATGTTTCAATTGGAATCATTACTGGCTTTCTAGTTCTCAAATGTCTACAATACACGACAATTGAGAAAAATGAAAAAGTGCCAAAATCTTAGGGGGCTACCCATCTTGACATTGGACACAAGTTAGAAGATTGTGTAGACTAAGTCAACCGTTCCATGTGATGTTTTGACGTTGTGTTATTTTGGTCTGTATAATACACACTTGTGGCAAATGGTAAATAAACGTGTCACAGTTTGCATATACTGGCTGTCTGTCATGATGTCGAGCCAAAGGCCGTTTTCATTACTGGGATTTAAAAACTGCAAATACTAAAATAACGTCTTTTTCGATCACGTCATAACACATGATGACTTACTGTATGAATATAAAATCTTGAAAAAAGATCAAAAATAAGAATTACTTGTAAAACTTATTCAAAAAGTATGAGGGCGTACTAGTGTATCCTCTTGAGAGTAATAACGAAAAGAACGCTGGGGGAGTACAAAGTATTCCTTAGATGGTTATACTTTGTCAAAACTTTATTGCAGTGATCTGATTAGTATACTAGTTGATTAGTCTATATTTTTTCAGGCTCTAATTTGTTTCCTAAAGAGAAAGCCGCACAACAAGGAAGAAAAGTAATTGCAGAAGAGTTGTATCATGGTTCGTACGGCAGAACCGTCCTCGACTAGTTTTTCACTAAAAACGTTGAAAATCAGACAAGAAATTTAGTCTATCTCATTAGTTATTTTGATAGTTTTGGAAAATAGTTGAAAAAAGTTTTCTTTAGAGGTGGAGAATTAAAATTGAAAAGGGCAATTTTTTCAAAATCTTTGATAAAGAAGGTATACATTTTGTATTTGTTTCAGGACAGTAGTTGGCTGGAAAGTTTATAGTCAAGCGATGTGTTCAGATAGCCAGAGTAAGTTTTTTAGTCTCGGAATAGCCAGTTGGTGACATAAGTTTTTTTTATTTAAAGAAGTTTGCAGTCAGCATTAAAAGTGTTTTTACTGAACCAATAGGTTACAAATATGGAAAGAGATGACGAAATACGTGAAGTTATTATTGATGAAGATGTAACGCAAAGATTTTGCAGGCAAACTTCCAAGTGTGTGAAAGGTCTCTCTCGAATAGAACCATTCAATCAAATATTTCTAACGGGACGATACACAACCTTTCGCAAACGTATAGAAGATTTTGAAGTATATGACGACGATGTTTGGGTAGCTACATATATGAAATCAGGTAAAGCTAGTCTTTTCGATAGAACTCAGACGTGTTACGGCCTGTGCAAAATTTTGCAAAATTACCTTGAATTTTCCCCACAAAAAGCCATCACTTAAACAACTTGCTTATCATGAATTATTAATGAAAGTTACTGATGAAAACTTTTTTTCACGTCACAAATATTAAATTCTCAATATGTAGCTATCTACTTACTTTTTTATTACTGAATACAATTCACAGACATTACATGCCTTTTAAACATTAAATTTTGATTTAATTCCAAGATATTTGTGATGTCATAAAAATAACGTTATAAACCAGTTTTTTTGCTGATAACTCATGATAGGCACAAATATTCAACTTTTGTCCAGCATTTTTCAAAAACTACAAAGCTGTACTTTTTTTGGTGTATATATGAAGTTTCTTCCATGAGGGCTTTTGATGGGGAAAATTTACGGTAAATTTTTCATAATTTTGTACAGGCCGTAACGCGCCTTTTGCCTCTACAATAGGTCCTTTGGAAATGAGTATGTAGAAAATGAGGAATGGTGCACATGCGCAGTAGCTATTATCAACACAAACATAAACAATCACTTTGCATTATGAACCAATTATCAAAACTATTGATGATATTTCAGATCTTTAGCTTTGCAGCCGGTCGTCTGGATTTCAAACGTAATTTCCAAATCTGCCATGGTAATTTCAGTTATTCTACCACAGAGGAAGTCTCTTGGCGGCACCGATTTTCGATGGCTCTAGCTTAAGGCTAGTGTTTTAGCCTCTCAAACACCAATTTTTGACGTTTAATGATGAATGGGAGAGGGGGTTAAAAATGCCCCTCCAGGTTAACTCTTCATAGGACTAACCAAAATTGTTCATTTTTAGCGCACTATTAGCACATCATATATTGTTTCAAAAATTATATAAAAATTTGTCTTAATCTGCATATTTTTGATGACGTCAGCGCTATTATGTGCCTAAGTACAGCTTTTTTTTGCAAAAAATAGACTATTTTTCAATGAACTATAACTTTTGAGTAAAAGCTTCAAATTAAGTAACTAACCCTTCAAATGAAAGGTAATAGGATGTAGTTTCCTCGATTATGTAAATAAAATGCCTTACTTTCCCTAATAAAGCTGAAAAACATGCTGAAGTCAGCATTTTTTGGTGGTAAATTTACCCCCCTCCTCATTCAGAATAGGGTTAAAACTATGTGTTTATAGGAAACATTTGTTGGTTTCAAATAGAAAGCTTACAGCAGGAGACTGAAATATGGCTACAGACTTAAAAGCTTATCAATATCCTAGACAAGCTAGTTACCCTCGTGTTTGGAATAAACGACCCGGGACGTTCATCAAATTTATTTGAATTTCAAACTATTTACACCAGCACTTTTATTAGAGACACTTTGTTCATTAATTTCAAAATAAAGAAATCATACCGTTATTGCAGCCATCATTATAAAACGAACGAACCTTTACCTGAGCTCTAACGTGCTGGTATTGACTTAGTTTCATATATTCCAACCCTCCTTAGACCCTTGTGAAAGCTACTGTTAGAAGGATTGCGACAGGTTTTGAGAATTTAAAGACAAAGTTTCACACAAAACGTTTATCTACTATCATCAAAATTCCACCCACCCTGTTTATTTCTACTACTCTCTGTGTTTGTTTTTTCTGAGCAAATTTTCCAGCTACCCTGTTTGTTTTAGACACGAGAGAAGCTAGTTGTCATTTTTGCCATCACACCATGAATCTTATCAGTGAGGTTAAGCAAACCAAGATCTACGACATACCGGCAGCCGAACTTAGACACTGGTCGATTGTGCTGCTGAAAATTGCTTAGCATCCTTATTTCCAGAACGGCTGTGCAAGGTTATACGCCGTAGATTTTGATTTGCTTAACCTTGCTATTGTCATCCTAGACATTACTTTCTGTAAACGATCCTCCACTACGCTTTCCTGACACGCTTTGCTGTAAACGAGTTGAAAGCTCAGTCAACTTTCGTTTTCTACCACAACTGCGTTTTATATTTTTCCTCGGATCTAGCAAATTGACAAATTAAAATGCAGTTGCGAGCTGACTACACGCAAGCTGTTGTTTTTGATTAGCAAATGTTTTGTTTCTACACGTTTCGCAAAAATATCGATTGATTTTCGATTCTAATCGTGCAAATTAATAGGTAAAATAGCGGCACCTAACTATCAAAGGAATGAGCTTAATTTACTTGACTTATTGGCTTAATCTTCATCAGATCTTTGCATATTCTTTCTGCATAACCCTTTTCCAACGATCCCTGTCTCTTGCAATCCTTGCAAGTGTCAAAATTGGGGTTTTCAGTTCTGAGGGAATTTGACCTGACCAACGTTTGGTCCCTTGGTACCCTTCGGGCAATTGCCATCAAATTCTTGTTTATAAGCACGAAAAACATTACTCCCCTCTCCTCACCTTATCACATGGCCAAACCAAAGAAGACGCTTCTTCTTGATAACATCGAGGATGTTCTTCTTTACATTTAGTTGGGATCTATCCAGGCGACTTTTACCAACCAGGCATCTGAGACAATCTTTCTCAAAAACAAGGAGTTTACTGGAATCTTCTGATTTCAAGGTCCAGGATTCAGATCCATAGATTGCGATGGGCAAGATTAACGCATTGTACAATCCAACTTTTAGCATGTTTGACACATCTCTTCTGCTCCAAATGCTGTCCAATAGGCGACCAAACGCAGAACATGTTAGGGTGACTCTTCTCTTAATATCATCAGTTGTATTTGGAACAGAAGATCCCAGAAACACAAAAGAATCAACCTTTTCAACGATTTCACCATTGATGAAGATATTTCCAAAGGAATGAGTGAAAGTTGACAAAGCCTTCTTCACCCTGACGTTTACAGCGAGGCGTATCAGGAAAGGGAAGCGTAGATTGTTTACAGAAGAAATTTCTAAACTAGACAAGCGAGTGAGTCGGTTTTTCTTAGCTATACCGGTCTTATATTTATCGGGAATCGGGGTATATCCAGAATCAAGGTAAAAAGGAGAGACGTTTGTCTTTACCTCCACGAGTATATAACATTCCACTGAATCGAGCACATTGCCGCAGATAAAGCGGAACACCCGTGTTAAGAACACCCATATAGGAACGAAAAAAAAGCATCGAAGGTAAACTAGTCTACATCAAAGATATGGTAGATGTTTTATTTTAGGAACAACTTGGATGATAGAGCTTGTGTGGTGCTTATTGAACCAACTTGACTTTGACAAGGCAAAATCGTTGCAACTGAATACTCGTGCACCATTTTTTGAGTAAGTGAAATTAGATTGAAAAATAATGTTGTTCTAATGTTATTGCATTTTAATTTCGCGGTTCAGCCGGAATGTTGCATTTCCCGTCATTTTAATTTTATGGTTAGACCAAAATGCTATGCTCTCGAGTGCCAAATAAAATAAGATATAAAACTGCGAATTTCCTATCAGTAGTAAGCTGCTATTTTTATGCTCTTTCAAAAAATTCAAGAATATAATTTAAATAAAAATCGGAGCTTATTATGTAAAGCTACAACGGAAAAAGCTCAGGAATTTCCTCATAAAATTTTTGATAGTCAATTAGCATCCAATTTTGCAATTCTATAAAACAGTTAACCCAAATATTACTACCCATATTCACTTTTTAAACAATTTTCGACGATTAGAAAGCGCAAAGGTCGCATCGACTTTTCAATAAGAACTTATGACTAAAACAAAGAAAATTAAGTCGTTGAAAACCATTTTAATTGACTTTTGAAAATTCTATGAGAAAATCCCTGATTTTTTTTGTTACAACTCTCTAAGGTAAACTCCTATACAGGGTGTCCCAAAAAAAGTAGCCTCTCGTAAAAATGTCATTAGCAATAGCATAGAAAATTTTTTTGGGATGCAGTGATTTTGATGAATTCACATGACATTTACACAATAGTCTACATTTTTTTGGGACATTTAAAATCTCTTTTTTTTAGAGAGAGCATAAAAGAAGCTTTCTACTGATGTAAAATTCTTAACCCTTAGACTCCGAATGACGCCAATATGCGTCCAAAATTGACCAAAACACTACTATGTCTTTGGAAGCCCATAACTTCTAAACAATTCAGAATTGGCCCAGAGAACAATTTTTTTATAGAGCATAAAACGAGCTTTCTTTTGATAACAAACTTAACCAGTTTATCCTATTCCAGTGTTCAGAAATTTAAGTTGAAAGTTTAAAAAGTGTAAAACAATTCTTGCAAATTTTTCACTTTTTTAAAAAACACAGCGTAGTCAAAGGGTTAAACAACTTAATAGTTTCTTTTTGAATGAATACACACAACAACTCTTTTGAGGACACACTGTATTTAAATCTCCTATCATTTACTGATATAAAAATTAATGATGTGAGAATGATATTATTTGTAAATGTTCTACAAAATATTTCCTCTAAGACAGTGAATAGCTGTTCCTTGGTACCCTGTGTACTTATCTAAAGTAGCCTCTCGATAAGTGGGGCCCTGGATAAGTGGGAATCCATACAAATCGCTATAGTAACATTCACTAAGTGGGACTGTCAGTTTCGGTCCCCTCATAGCATCTTTCATACAAAACACTTCGGATAGCTGGGACATTTTCTAAGAGGGAAATTTTCTATTCATTCCTTTGATAAAACATTACTCAGAATGCGTTCCTTTGATTAAATATTACTGAGAATTACTTTTTTGTCTTGAAAAGGCTATGTCACAAGACTTTGAAATAACTCTTAACAATAAAATATTGTTCATGAAACTTTCAAGCTTTCAAAAGATGGTGGTTGCCAAACTTAAGTTCGGGAAGCATTCCCGAGCAATAATAAAGTTCAGGAAGCGTTTTCGAGCAATAATAAAGTTTGGAAAGCGTTCCCGACCGATAATAAAGTTTGGGGAGCGTTCCCGAGTGATAGTATAGTTTGCAATATATAACAAGAAACTGTTTGAAGTAAAAAAAATGTATACCATACTTTATCAGGAAAAACAAGTCGGGGAAAAATTTAGTCATCTAAGGAACATTTAGTCATTTTTCCCCGATTAATTTGCAAAATTAGTCACTTTTCCCCAACTAAGTTTTGTAGCTGAAGAGATTTTAGATTTAACAAAGAGAACAATTGTAACTCTTGGTTTTTATGCTAAGCAGATTCGCTCGTCGTTTTCCATTCTGATTTTATAAATATCATAGGTGTAGTGGATGAATAGTACCTTTAAATTCAAGTAATTGTATGGATAAATAAAGTTTTTCGACCAAAAAATATAAAACATTTTAAAGTGCAAATTACCATGCAAAGAAAGTTTCGACGTAAAAAAATCGGGGAAAATTAATAGTCGAGGAAAAAAGTCGAGGAGAAATATTGGTCGAAGGAAAAACAATCGGGGAAAGATACAGGTCGGGTAAAAAAGTCGGGGAAGAAAGGGACTTAATTTTGATAAGTGGCCATTTAAACTTGAGAAAAAATATTCCTTAAACAAGATTTTTAAGATGAAAAACTTTCAACAGACTGCTTGTTAGGAAATTCGTGACCCTTTGCGAGACTCGGTGAAAAAGGGTACCGTCCCAAAAACCGATTTTATTTAAATTTGAGTTTAGGTACAGCATGGTTGATGATGAAGATTTGATACATGAAAATAATTTATCATTTGACGCACCCAAACATTTGAAAAGACCACGCACGATCAAAACACATCTCAATTATGAACTGCTTCCAAAACAAGTTATCGAGAAACAAGTCAAGGTGGTTTTCATTACAAGTTTCCATTGTTATTAACATAATTAGGGTCAGCCTAAGCCCTAGAAGGGCGAGTTTTTTATTTTCACAGAGGTTTGTAAGTGGCTTGTTCCAATTTTAAAATCTAAACCTATTTCGAGAAATTTGCGAAAAAACCTTCATTTTGCCGCCATTTTGATGACGTCATTGATTTAAAATCTCTCAGAACTCAATGTTGAATGATGCAACCTAATTCAAAAATGTACAAAAATGTGCAGTAATCCTTTAGTTAATAAGTTCCTATTAAAATGGTAAATTGTGAAATTCTTTGATGAAGACAGTTTTTCCTTTATGAAAAAGTAAAATTTATAGTTTTTGTGGAATTCAAATTCCGCTTTCACATACTCAGCTACAGGTATTTTACCCGTACAGCAAAATAAATGCGCGTATAAATTTCAACTGTATTCTTTTAGATCATATGTGTTATCAGAAATCCACGTGACGTATGTTTATCGATGTTGAACCATTTCCGAATATGGAGCAAATACTCCGGCGATTTACCGACCTTAACCGACATGTTCCTAAAA
>JAUBWS010093465.1:0-11359 GCA_032270445.1 Darlingtonia californica | reverse complement strand
TAATTGTGCTATGCAACGAGAGTTTGTTATAATAAAATATTGAAAGCGTCTACTTTGCATTTCAATTAGTGCATCTATACCACCATTCAAGTATTTGAATTTTAAAATTAGATTCCGGCTAAAATGCGTGCATGGGAACCGCTTTTTGAATATTTGCCAAAATTTTAGATTAATAATTTAATTTTTAAATTCTGATACTTATCAGTCCCAGGTGATGGTTTTTATCTAAAAAGTCCCACTTGGGCTATACTTATTCAACTTTAAATGGAGTTTTATAGAAAAACGTCTCTCACAGGCTTTTTTAACTTTCAGCAAATCTCCAGTGACAAGTCAAGCTAAAAAACACAATATTTTGGAATTATTTGACAGACTTTCAGGTACTGTTTTTATAAAGCAGTGAAATATTTGAATATTAACAGATAATTCAACAATGAAGATGAAAATTGATGAAAAAAATGCTTTTATCCACAAATGCTATTTGCGGAGCAAACGCGATCAAATCGGAATGTAGTCTCTTTTCTCAAATGACAAAATTGCTTACGTTTTTCTTCAATAATTCGTTAAAGAAGTTTTTGATCAGAGAGCTTGGAGCTATCTCATGATATAAAATTCGCAACAAAACATTTCATTTTCAACGCTAGATAACTGTTTACTTTTTTGAGGCGGAGTGATGTCTAGCCAAAGAGGTTAACATAGACGGTTGTAGGCGTGTAATGGCGGAAGGGCGTAAAAGTGTAAGGGCGTGATATATGAATCACAACTCAAAAAAATTATCAAGGATTTTTTTATTCAGTCAAAAATGTTTCGGTGTAAAGCATATCACAAAACCAAAATTTTGTTGTTGTTGTTGATGTTAAACCTATTCAGTGTGTAAATGACTATACAGTATACTGGGATTACTGTCATTTTATTGTTTATACAATTCTGAATCATTTTTTTACTTTTTAACTGTAGAGATGTACTGTGTTCGCGGCATATTTTGTTGATGGTGAAATTTTTAAGTAGGTATTCAAGTAGAAACAAAATTTTAAGTTTAACTATTCATCTACGGGCTTTTCTTGCTTTACCTTTTAAGTTTGTGCCTTTTTAATGCTTAGTTTTGCTGGTAAATGGTCCAATCATCAAATTTAAATTACAACAATTGAATGCTTTTACTATACCCACTGTATTGTAACGTTATACTAATAAAAATTACATCAAAAAATTACAAAAAAGAGATCGTTTTTATCACTTTGGAGAAACGAAAAAAAAACTTTTGATCAAACTTTTTGGACAGACTGTAATATAATTGTATATTGGTAGGTTCTACCAGAGTGTAACAATTCGGTAAAATTTTGATCGTAGAAAAGGAAGAATTAAACTGAAGAAAATGAAGAAGAAAAAAATGAATTGGACGGATGTAGCTGTAGTTTTTTATGATTTCGAAAATGTTTCGTCAATGCAAAGCTGCTTGCAAAAGCTTTGATGTTTCATCAAAAAAGAGCAATTTTTAACTAAGATTACTTACAAACTTTTTGTCATAGCTTTTCATTCAAATTCTCTTGGAATAAGAAGAAATATATGTTAGAACGGGTTACGTCTACTCTGTAAATGACCCTCCGCTTAACTTTTCTTCACACATTTTGCTGTAAACGTCAAGGCGAAAAGGAGAGTTTGTCAACTTTCCTTTTCTACAATAACAAACCACGTTACATTTTTCTTGGGATCTAGAAAATCGACCAATTAAAATGAAAAATCTGAAATAAGCAGCAAGCTGTAAAAAAATATAAAACAAACATGATTGCAAACTCACTACCGCAATCTTTTGGTTTGGAGAATATACCTACATAACCATGCTTTGAACGTGTTTGCTAGCATAACGTGAGGCATTAATAAGGCTGCTATTGCCAATATCCTGAGTATCTGTGAGCTCATCCGTGAGATTACTGGATCGGTCAGTCAGGTTTTTACCGGGATTTTCAAAAATTTCATTACCAAAAAGTAAGATAGTAGTTACCAAGTTTGCTTCAATTAACTGCTGTTCTGTTCATCTACCGTTGGAAGAATGTTTATTTATGTAATAGATGTTATTTTCTTGCTATGAAAGCTGCTAATAAAACAGCGACATTCTCCGTTTTCTGGGCCAAAAATGAACTCCTGCGTTGCTCCAACGTTTCGAAATATAATTTCCGTGTACCAGCTGTCGACCCTTTGACTCTGCAGCAATGCTGAAAAAAAAATTTGTTTCTATGAAGTTAATGGTAAGTGAATTTTAACAATTGTCCCTAAATTTCAAGTGAAAAGAACAAACCAATAAAAAGCGAATAGTACGAAGAGGTCATATTGTGCTTTTATAACCTTTTTCTATTAATTCTTCTAGATCGTTCGCACCATTGATTATTTTAAAGCTAGGTTTGACGTAGAACATGTTGAATAAACCTCAGTACTGGTGAAGAAAGCAAAGTTCTCTCGGGGCATGAAAGGAGAGCAAATGTTGTATCCCTTCAAGAATTCAAGCAGCGTTGCTTGCACGCAGTAATTCAGTTTTTATGCCATCGCACCACCTGTAGTTTTATGTTTAGCTTATTTTTTTTTTTCATTTCAAGCCTATTCATATCTTTCACCCCATTTCCTTCCCGTTAAATCCTATGATTTTACCAAAACGCTTGATTTTACAGAGAAAAGTTATTTTCAGATAGCAAGCGTGCATACGCTCGTGTGTTTTTATGAACTCAATCACCAAAAAATAAATCAAAACATGATACAATATAGCGGTAAAAGAAAAATCTTACAATGCTTTATCAATAAATGATATCAAATCAGAAATTTATCAAAACAAATCTCAATGTCCTATTTGAATAAATTCAGGATGATTCAAAAATAATTTTTTTTTTTACCATCGAAAAACCAGACGTTCGTCCTGTCACAAAGAAAAGTTTGCAAGATGAAGTTTATGGTTTTAGTTTTTCATTTTATAGTAGTTTTCTTGCAAAAAGGTTTGAAATTTTTCGTTCATCAGGATGTAGCTAGAGTTTTTCTTTTCCAAGGCAAACACCAATCGAAATCTTCATTACACGTTAGAGACTTGGCAAGCAATGAAATTTTTCATTCTCACTTTTATTGAATTTCTCGACGCATCTTATTCACTATAAGTATAAGCATAAATCCATTACATATAAATCAAAAGATTTGAAAATAACTTCTGTGCGTTAGTTTATGATCAGTTCAAACACCAGCTTCCAGACCATTTCTCTGTAGGACACTTTCTTTCAATGAGATAAAAAGAGTATGTGCTACAGTAACTTGGATTCAATATCTTTTGTTTGGAATATTTAATATAATTACTATATCTAAAAAATACTAAAATTCCAACCAACAATTTTCAAGTAATTTTTTTCAGAAATCGTGTATCGAAAAATTGCAAATGTCATTGTTGAAAAATATTGGAGAGACTTCAAGCACTCCTTTCCTTTAGCTTCTAACAGCACCGGTATTGAGACTTTCAGTACCAATTCTTGTTTTCTTTTACAGGATTATGCTTGAAATGGACAACTCCAGTAAATCGTGTGGTGTATGGAGAAAACGGAAAATCTTTATCCATAAAATGGGCCATTGATTTTGGACCAGACGAAAAATTTTTCAGTGCTGAGTGGAGTATTGGTCTCAGTCAAGCTGAGTTAAGAAAAGTAATGGTTGTGTTAAAATCGGGGGAAATTCTACCTAGCACTGAAGTAGAGTCTGCTACATTTGGCAAAGTGACCATTAAACAGCTAGATCCTGCAATTATAACGATGATCAAAGCGGTAGTTAGCACCGAAAATTTGAATAAAATAGTTGACATAGTCTCCATTAAATATTTTGGTACGTTATAAGCATCAATATTTATTAGATTTTTAAGTATCAAATAATTAATCAAAAGTTCATTAATACTAATTTAATGCTATTCAAATTATCATATTTAACATTCTATTCAAAAAAGGCTGAGCGCAACCTTCTATTATGTAAACACGTTTAACGCGGACATAGCGCAATTAATAGACTATGTTAAAAGCGGCACAGAAGTAGCAAAAAAAATTCTTCATTCACTATAAAATATTTAGGTGGTTTAATTGTATCAACAATTGTTATTCAAACAAAAATTAAGCTTTGAATTTCAAAACGGCTATGGGAACTGCAACTCTGCAAATACGCAACTGGATAAACTGACTAAGAATTATCAAAGCCGTTTTATTCTTGTACCATCGAAATTTCCCTTTAGGAGCACCACCATCAATCGTGGAAAACACGATGAAGCCTGTATATGAGGTTTTGGAAAATTCAAATTCAAGCAAGAACATCGAAATCTTGCTCAAAGCTCAAGGAGATCCAACACCAAATGTTTATTGGTTGTTGAATGGACAAAATGTTTCCAAAATGTCTGGGTTTACAGTGGTTGAAAGTAACGAAACTGTGAATGGTGTAGAGCAGGTTGTCAGTATTTTAAAGATTCAACATTTAACCTCACAACACAATGGCCAGCTGACGGTTGTGGCTAAGCTAGGCCAGTTAATTGATGAAGGCCCAAGTGAAAGTAAAACATCAACCATTGATGTTAAATGTAAGTATTTGATTAGAATAAAACAATAATGCAAATTGATATGTTGACCTTAATGGTACTGTGTTGTTAAGGCTTGAGTGGTTTAAGCGCTGGTCGCATGAATGGAGATTCCCAGTTCCAATCCTTTCCTAGGCTTTCTAAAGTGAACCTCACCAAGAACTGCTAATTCTGCATGATACCCTTGGTGCTCCCAAGAATACAGGACCCTAATTGTTAACAGTTTAAAAAATTGAAAAGCCTACTCTAGGTGAATAGTAATTACAACATGTTTGTTGACAAACAATAGTGCAAACATACATTCCTATTCTCAAGCAAGCCTAATTTTCCCTTCATAGCATAATTTGTTTAATTGGTTTGTCAATGTTTTGATTTTTACCCGTGAAAATTTGTTCCAATGAACTAGTTTATGGATATTTCAGAATTTAAGAAAACGTTCCAAGTGATATAAAAACATTATGTTTGCTTTTACAGATTCACCAAAAAACCTTTCGTTTACACATAACCTGACAAGTAGTATTATGCATGAAAGTGGATATATAAAACTTGTTTGTAAAGCTGACGGGAATCCAATGCCACACTATGTGTTCAAGGAAGGTTTCGATGTCATATACAGCGGCATAAATAACTCTTATGTTGTATACGTCGGTAGTTTGTACCACAAACGACAATTGAATTACATCTGTATTGCTAATAATTCGTTTGGGCATATTATCAGCAATGTTGCCACAATTAAAGTTGAAAATGGTAAGTCATCAACTTTGTATATTCAGGTTTCAAAAAATCTTTTCCTTGTTCCATTTCAGTTCTTTAAGGTTAATTTTTTTTGGATCATTTTCTTTTAAACTTGTGTTTTTAGTTTTAGACTTCATATTCCAGAACTTAAGGGAGATTTAAACCAGCTAGAGGCGGAAAAGTTTTTGTTGTGTTTTGGGGGCCCTTGTTGTATATATATATATTAATGCTAGGATAAAGGTCGGAAAGTGTCAATTGACCTACAGAAGCAGTAATCTTGGGGGTAATTGAAGCTTCTTATCAATGATTCCCAAATCAAATATAAACATTCTACATAATCCAATAAATAGGGCATAAAATGTGGGACAAAATAGTATAATCTTTGAAATTTGGACCATTTGAAGTTGATGTATGAGAATGTAATAGCAAAAAATTTATACTTGTTGCTGACATCAGCACTTTACTTCAACTAAAAAGTTCTTGAACATCAGTATAATGAAATAGATTTTTCAAAAACAATCAGTAGGGTTTGGATAATCCGTTCTAGATTTCAATTAAAAAATTGTTATTTACTGCATTTCTACGACAATTTGAATACTTTGTATTTTTACTATTCCCAAAATTTTATACAATAGGAGATCCAAGAGAAAATAAAACATAAGATATTTTCTCCATTAAATATTTTAATATAAGGATCAACCTTCAACAAATTTTTAGCTGTCAAACTATTAATCAAAATTATCTAAATTATGAAATTAAGCTTTTTATTCAAGAAAAAGCTAAACGCGATCATGTAAACACGTTTGACGTGGCCATACGCAATTAATAGCCCATGTTAGTGGCAGAATTATTAAAATTGAAAAAAAAACTTTAGTTACTATCAAATACTTACATGGTTTAATTGCCTCAACAAATATTATTTAATCGAAACTCAAAATTTGACTTTTAAGACAGTTATGGGATCTGCAACTGCAAACCTTTAGCCGTTTGTTTATGTCATCGAATTTTGTTTACAGGAGCACCACCATCAATCGTGGATAACACAATGAAGCCTGTATATGACGTCTTGGAAAATTCAAATTCAAGCAAGAACATTGAAATGCTGATCAAAGCTCAAGGATATCCAACACCAAATATTTATTGGTTGTTGAATGGAATAGATGTCTCCGCAATTTCTGGTTTTACTGTGGTTGAGAGTAACGAAACTGTGAATGGTGTAAAGCAGGTTGTCAGTGTATTAAAGATTCAACATGTAACCTCACAACACAATGGCCAGCTGAAAGTTGTGGTTAAACTAGGCCAATTAATTGATACAGGCCCAAGTGAAAGTTATACATCAACCATTGATGTTAAATGTAAGTATTGGATCAGAATAAAACATTAATGCAAATTGATAATTTTAATGGTACTTTAGGTGTCAAGGGCTTCCACAATTGCGGAGCTGTGACCGCGTGGTTGCATGAGATTCCAAATGCAAATCCCTTGCTAGGATTTCGGTAGTAAATTTTACCAAGCAATGTTAGTTCTGCATGATACCCTGAGGTGTTTCCAGGAGAATAGGAACCTAATTGATAGCAGTTCATGAAAAACTGAAGAGCTTACCCTAGGTGAATAATAATCACATACTTTCCATTAGAATGATGCAACATAGATTTCTAATTTCAAACCAATTGTCAACATATAGCATGTTGTTATTTAATTGGTTTATCAATGTTTTGATTTCTACCAGCAAAGGATTGTCCCAATAAAGTAATTTATAGTTATTTCAGAACATGAATACGCTCCAGGTGTTGTCTAAATACTATGCTTGCTTCAACAGATTCACCAAAAGACATTTCGTTTACACATAACCTGACAAGTAGTATTATGCATGAAAGTGGATATATAAGATTTGTTTGTAAAGCTGACGGGAATCCAATGCCACGTTATGTGTTCAAGGAAGGTTCCGATGTCATATACAACGGCATAAACAACTCTCATGTTGTATACGTCAGTAGTTTTTACCATAAACGACAATTTAATTACATCTGCATTGCTAATAATTCGTTTGGGCATATTATCAGCAATGTTGCCACAGTTAAAGTTGAAAATGGTAAGTCATCAACTTTTTATATTCATTACAAGTATAGCAGAATCAATATTGATAGTTGACCTCCAGGTTTCAAAAAATGTTCCTTGTTTGGTATGGTCTAAATCCTCCTGAGAACCTGGACTATTAGGTTTATGCTGCAATGAAGTTATTTCAATTTTCATTGATTTTTTTTCATTATTGTTTGTAGGCTATATGTATACAGTTGACTCTCTCTAATTCGAATCCAAAGGGGGGAAATGTTTTGTTCCAATTACAGAGAGATTCGAATAGTAGAAAGTCTCTCTTGTTCGAATTTTCAGGTTTGAGGGTGAAATTCGAATTAGAGAGGGAAATCGGAATCGAAAAAAATCAGAAAGGTGAAAAATAAAAAAAAATGATCGATTTTTCTTTGATTCTTTTTTTTCTTCCTAACTTTCAAGATCTAATACAAATTGCTGTAAATCTGTTCAATTTTTGATTGTTTTTAGTTTACACTCCGAAAAAGTTATAGAGAGGATTTTGCCGAAGGGACCTGAAAATTTGTTCGAATTATAGAGATTTTCGAATTACAGAGATTCCAATAGTAGAAAGTAAATTATAAGAGTTTCTTAAGGAAAATTGACGTTTGGTTCGTTCGAATTATAGAAAGATTCGAATAGTAGAGATTCGAATTAGAGAGAGTCAACTGTACTTATTTCATCTAAGGAGGAAAGTTTAAAATCTTTAGTGCGAAATTTTTTACCGAATAATACGCTGGCTTTGGTTGCCAGTAGCTCTTCCTAAGTGAAAAAAGTCTTTTGATACCAAACTTCCCTAATTCGCCTTTTTTCAGTAAAATCCAATAGCCCAAAACACAAAATATCTGTTCTTTTTTCCAGGTCAGATCACTTTTGCAAAAAATCTAGCCAAAATCAAATGCTCGTAGAGCACCTTAAAAAACCTAGGAAACTAAAATCTTACCCTGAACAGGTGAAAATACAGCAGCCCGATTCACAAAATCACGATTCACACAAAATCCAAAAAAATGTTAGTAGAAAAATCGTCTAAAAACACGTCATTTTATCTAGGAGACTTTAGACCAAAAACAAAAAATCGACAAGCCCGAAACACGAAATATCTCGCAGGCATCAAATGGTCTCAGAACACTACATATTTTCCAGAATGCCTAATGTTTCGAACACATCAAATTTCCCAGCCTCGTTGGCTGCTTTCGTTTTTTTTGGTTTGAAAAACTCTAAGAACTTGGGCTTTTCCATATAACTCAAGAAACGTGTCCACAATATAAGGTTAAATTGACTGTTTTACTGTACACGTCATCTTGTCATCTTTATGGTCTATTTTTAATAAACAAATCCAATCACCTGAAATTTTAATCAAAACTTCAAGCTTGGTCAAATAATCTGTTACTTCTCTTTTTTGAAGGAACATTACTTACAAAGAAAGTTCTTGGTGGAAGTAAGAAGTTACTATTGATACTTTTTATAAGATCTGCATTTTCAAAATTTTGTGGTTCAACAAAAACTTAACACATTCATTTTGCCGAAATTTTTCTGAAATTAAACAAATTCTTCACAATCACATTTTTTCTTCAAATTTTCCGCAAATGAAAGATTTTCTAGCTCCAAGTTGTGATATGGTGAGGACAAAGTGAAAAACATATTATTGTTATTTTTTAATTTTCAACGCGATTTTCAATTGCAGATCCACAAACTTTTTTTTGTCGTAAAAAATATGAACCCGGACAGGCTTTTGTCGTGTATTTTTCTATTTCATTTTACGCTTCATGCATTGTCTTTCAAGTCCTTCAGGTTTTTATGTATCTTATTAACTTTGTCTTAGACGTTGATTTGTGGGTTTATGTTGGTGTGGCTACATCCATCGGTTTATTGATCTTCTTAGGATTTTCTGCAATACTCTGCGCAATGCAAAGGTTGGTGAACTGTTTTGTTTACTAAGCAAAAATTTACCTCGCCTTTTGCAACATTTCATATACCCAGTGTTCCGGTAATTATTTTCGAAATATTGGCAGTAGCTTGACTTGACTACCTATTATTCGAATTCTCTGCAACCCAAGCTGCTGTACTTTGTCCCTTTAACTCACATTCTGTCCAAAATACTTTCTCTTTAGAATATTTCAAATCTCTCCCGATATCCAATTGCCCTTCATGTTTTTTTCGATATGATGTCAATGATCCCATTAGGTATTTTTAATTGTTGATCCGCCTAATGGTTTTGGTGTTGGACGCATAAACCAGATTCTTGAGTGTGACATTCCTTAGGAAGTTTTCCTTAATGAAACTTTTCAATCGCTGTTAATTCTGCATGGCGCCCTGAGATATTTCCAAAAAATGTGAGGATTCTCATTGATAACAATTGAAGTAGCTATCCTTAGTAAATAATCAAATCATTCGTTCATTATCCCTTTGCATGTTTTTGTAGACACAGCATGAGAAATTCGAGCCTTCATTAAAATACTAACCAAGTGCGGCCAAGACCACGAACACCGTAGAACACAGCGGACGAACGGTGCAAGTTTTGTTTATGATATGAACGAGCGCGTACGGCAAAATACTACAACACAGCTACCGCAAACGGATCAATCAATGAAACGACCACAACCTTACTATGAAGCCCATACACCAACAACGGGAGAATAAAAGTCGGTTTCGAAAGCAATATTCATGATACCATTGACAACTGATGGACTGTCCAGAGAAGGCTTTTTCATACCAGGACATTTGACATAAGTCAGGACCACGATATGTGAACAGGACCGCCGCATGGGATACGGTTACAACGGTTTACACCGTTACATTTTTGAATTGATCCTTACATTTTATAAACATTTAATCATCAGAGCGAAGATTCATATGGAAATATCTACCTTGAGTTTTGCTGTTTGAACCATATCTTTCTATTTTTAATTAGGTGAAATGTTTTAGGCAATATGTCAATATGGAAGTCTCTAAAATAATACTTGTCAATTTTGAAGATGCAAATTCTTTGCCCTATAATCGATACCTTGCTTTAATCTGAATTTTGTATGCTGGGCCTTGGCTTTCGCATAGTTTCAAAGAGAAAGTCTTAGAATACTATATTTTCTCTTGGGATTATTACAGTATAATCATTATCAACCAACTTGAAAAAATTGGCAATACTACCATGTTTAACTGACTGAAAATGTTTTTAATTTGAATTTATTTTTCCCTGTAACACTTTAAGATTCTCAAGGGCGGTTTGAAATCCGGCCATTTTTATTTAGCATTCAACGCACTTTCGTACTAATCTCGTCCCCTTTGTATATACAGTGTGTCCTAAAAAAAACACAACCCAAGTTTCAAAAAAGTACAACTTGTTGACTGTTTACTTATCTTATGCGGTTTTTATACCGTTATAAAGATTTTTTCTTTTTTTTCAAAAATATAATGTTTACCTTGCGAAGTTAATGTTTAAAAAGTTATTAGGTTTATTTTTTTGATACGGCATTAACTTTGTAAAACTTAATTAACTCAAAATTTAATGAGCTATAAATCTTTTGTTTACGTCGAGATGAATTATTTTTTGTTGCTGTGTTAACCCTATTCAGGGCGGGGTATTTGGAGCTTTGAAAAATATTTTACGGGCTTTTTTGCCCGTGACAATCAGATTTTCATAAAAATCAAGTCCCGGGGCATTACGTACCAAAACTTCCACGAATTGGCCCCGCGTTCTCAAAAAAATTTACATTCGGCATGATTCTTTTAATGAACTAAAACATCTGTGAACGTTTCAAATTAGTTGTAAATTAACACCTTGTGTTACATAATTATGCATAATTAATGATGTGTTTAGATAATTACTTTAAATATTTCGGTGTTCAATTCTAATGTTGACAAATTATCAAGCCAACAATGTAATTATATAAATTGAGCAATATATTTCGAAGCTAATACTTCATCTTCAGGCTAAAAAGTAAAAATATAAAAACAGTAAAACTGCTG
>JAUBWS010093454.1:0-11359 GCA_032270445.1 Darlingtonia californica | reverse complement strand
TGTTTAACCCGGGGGTGGGTTGTCACATTGTGTTGATACACTGTAAATACTGCAAATTAGGTTTTTTAGGGTGGTATTTGCATTTTTTTGGGTCAAAAACAGTTACTACATGGTGTAGTAACTGATGGGGGTGGTGGTGTCTGACGGTTCGGTTTAAGATTGGAACTTCTCTTCAACCTTTTTAAGGGTCAGATAATTCTTAGCAAGATGAGATAACATACCCCCACCCTTTTTCAGGTTTTCAATAAAAGAGCATTCAAAGACAAGAATGCAAAATGTCAGCTACATGATTTTAGGAAAATTGATAGACCTGGTTGGTACCCAACATCTAGCCTATTTATTGCTCAATCAACTGAGCTAGATCACTCATAGGATCCAAGGCTTTCAATGTTGAAACCTGTATTGCCTGATTTGATTCAGAAATTCTGCACTTTTAATGCCACCCACCCAAGCCACAAGCTATTATAGTGTCACGTATATAGGATGTGACACTAAATTAAATTCTATCAAAAGTTTAGAAAAGCTGCAAGCTTTTCTTTGTTTGTTTTATTAGTTTTTGTTTTTTTTAGTTTTTCTTTAAGGGGTAGAGAGGGGGAGGGGGGGGGGGGGCAGGGCAATAAATTACCCTTATTTATTGATGTTGCAATAAATTTGATGATGTCCAATTTTTTCAATCTTCGTAAGTACCAATATGAAATATGAACATTTAAGATGATTTTATTTATTATGGTTTTTGTAATCAGAAATATTAGAAGCTTATTAACTATTTTTTTGAATCGCCTAATTATTTGCTTTATAGTCCAAAAATGAAACAAAATAAAACAAAAGATGAAGGGGACGTTCGACCACGTAGAAAAAGCTCAAGAAACAGTAGTGTCACCAATGAAAGTGATGTAATTCCTGCTAAAGCTGCTAAAGTCAACGATCTGAAGCAACTTAGTGACGGTGTCAAAAACAATGTCCTTCAGAATGAAACTAAAGTAAATGATTTTTATTGAATTCTTTCAAAGGTCAGATTATTATAGTAAAATTGATTTGTGTAATTTAACTTTTAAACATTGTCTAACTTTCAGTTAAAGAAAGAATCAGCTGTTGAAGAAGCAAAAACAAATAATGTCAATGAAACTGAGCAAAAGCTTCCAGAAAACATTGATCGCAGAGTGATTTCCTTTGAGGAATCAGAAGCTGAAGAAAGAGATTCAGCTAAAGACCTGACAGAATTTCAAAAGACATGTACAAACATTGAATCAAAATTATCAATAATCAATGAGCTAAAAAAAGGCAAAAATAGTAGTCAGGTATGTCATTCTTATTTTGTGTTGTCACTTATAAAGCTTAACTCTTAACTCTGGTGCAACAGGCAAGAAATTGTGCACTCAGGAACGATGGGGTTTTTCCCCGATTTCCCGATAACTAAACATGGATTTCCAAAAAAACTTAACACCATTTTTTTTTGAGGTACTAATCAATCAAAATCCAGCAGAAGGTTGCTTTTTTACTGCTATGAATTTGTGTCAGGTAAATCCCATTTATGGCCTGCTGTAAGCCTAAGGAAACTTAGGCTCAAAATTTGGGCCAATTAACAATAATTTTCCATATAAATTTTGAAATATTTTGGGAATGGATTGAGGAAATCAACATTTCAATAAGCAAAAACTTCTTCTGAATTCTTTGTGTTTTTACACTTTTTTGAGCTTTGCAAAAAATTGTTTTCACTTTTTCTCAAAATTCTCAAAGCATTTTGGCATTATGAATTTCAGAAGAATTACGAGAAGAAACAAAATAGCTATATTTTCTCTCAAACTTGCAGGGAATCACAAATGGGGTTATTTATGGATAGAAATTGCGTGCACCAAATGCTATTCCTTCTTTTATAATACAATCTTTTCATGTTTCACAGCTGCCATTATTTTGTCAGCAACCGGGATAGTGGGGGCTTTAACTAATATCCAATCAAAAAATGGATGGAGGGTGGTTTGAAAAACTTCATTTAGATAAGAATTGCATTGAAAGAGAGGGGTGACATTCAGGTAGTCCATTTGGTCTAGCCTGATCGAAGTCCTTTTTGTAGGTATAGCTATAGTTTTCATTTGCATATTTTAGAATGTTGAGCTGATAAATGATTATCGCATTGATGCAACCTTATTGACAACAAACTTGAAAAAGTTAAATCGACTGACACAAATCAGAGGGAAAATTGCCAAAGAAAAAACGCAAGAGGTAAATAGAAAATCAATTAACTTTAAATTAGGACAAAAAGGGAAATGGAAACATTTTGAATGCAAAAATTGGATGTTTTTGTTTTGATTAGGTGAAGAAGAAAGTTGATGGACTGCATCTTGATTTACAGAATTTGTTATATGAGCTAATGCATGTGAGAAAAGAGATTCAGAAGTGCATGAATTTCTCGTAAGTATCTGAATTCATCACAAGACCCTAGGTTGCCCGCTTGCAAGAGTTTTCCTCACTTTTACACTAACAAAATATGTTGCATTGTACCCTATATATGATACACACCAAGTTTTGTGCACTTTCATAGTTAAACATCTATCACTCTCTGTTTTATTTTGAAACTAACATGGCCTAAAACATGTTCATCATCATCTACTGTACATAGCATAAACTGTGCAGTTATGCTTAATGAAAAACTATGTAAAAACTGAGGAAACTAAGTGGTTAAGGAGAAAGAGTAAAAAAAGGCCAGAAAAATCAGAAGGATTTATGTGACTGTTCATTATTCAGGTCAAAAGATGAGGAAATCGATTTGGTAGATGTTGAAAAGTTTTACGAAGAAGCACCTACTGACATTAGTCAACCTGTAAGTAGCAGTAGATTTTTAACCATTGATCTAAAGGGTTTTGTGAAATTAGTAATCATAAAATCCATTATATCATAGGATGAAAATTTTCATTTTTTTGAAAAATATTGAAATTATCAAGTAACACTATTATCTCCTTACTTACGAAAGAGTGTTGAAAATTATGTTCTGGGTTTGAAACTGTACACCAGTAAAATTTCTCAGTCAATACAATAACGATACAATACAAAATTCTTTTTATCAGGAATTGACAAAAGAAAGTCCACATCAGCAGATGTTGGCCAGATTAGATTGGGAATTAAAGAAACGGAAAGAGTGAGTGGTGTTAATAAAAAAAAATTTGAAATTTCCATGTCTTATGCTAAATGTAGATCACAATTCTTTGTGTAATTTCAAGAATTGCAAATAATTTCTGCTCCAGATTTTAGATTTAGAAAGTGACGTGTAGATTTTCAATTGTAATTCACTGAAAATGTTTGGTATTTGTTTCCTTTTTTTATCATTGGATTTTAGTTTCAATTATCCCTTGTATACCTGAAAAGGAAGTCCTTCTTATAAACCTTAGATAATAACTACTACTGTAATTACCTGATGCGTAATTTGAAGGTAGAGTGCTGGCTTTGCATGCAGTAGGTTGTGGGTTAAAATCCTGGCCGGGACTTCCCAAGGACATTGAAAACGGTACATACTGCTTCTCTGCCAGGCACTCAGCATTTCTGGGATAAAGTATGGGAAGTTAAACTAGTCATTGTTGTGCTCAGAGGATCTCATGAGGTTCTACACCTGCGAGAATACACTCCAGTGAATGGTCTCCCGCATAGTTTGAGTGACTCTGCTATGAATCATGGTTCTGTGTGTCGTGAGCTCAGGATCAGCAGTATCTGGTAAGTGCTGTGATTCCTATACTAGGGTATAGGACCCATTCTGGTAACTTGGAGGAGTGTATAACTTCTAACTTCTACTCTAATTTTTCAGGCTATCAGTTTCTAAAGATGAATTAGTGAAATCAAAAAAGAAGACAGAAGCTGAGATCAATCAAAAAGTTGATTATCTCAGTAACCTCAAGCCAAGACTGGAACAAATAATCAAAGTATGCGATTTTGGAAATCTCCTGGAAATTTTACTTTACTCAGCATTTTATGTTCTTGTTTATTATTAGTTTACAATTATTATTAGTTTATGATTATCAATTTTTTCACTAAATTTTTTCACTAAAAGCAAATAAATTATATTTTAAATTGTTCATACATAGGATTCTTTGTTTGTGTAGCTAAAAATTGTAATCTCTATTCCATCCCAAATTATTTAAGCCATTTTTGTCTCTTTTTCATTGAAATTTCTTCTTTTTTTCAGTTCACTGGAAAAGGTCAGAAAACTCCTTGAAAACTCTTAGATATTTAGCCTTGAAAATGAATGGCCACCCTGACTATCATATTAATTGTGGGGCGAACTACTAAACTGTCAATTAACCTCATTATATGAGAAACATAGCTGGTTCTATGAACTTATAAGTTATGGGAACAAAAAAATCATGATAGAATGAGCAGAACAGTTATTTCTTAGTCCTTCCAAACTTATATTGATGAAACTAGAAGTGCAGTTTTTCTTTGCTTTCACACTGTCATTTGTTACAGAATCATGCTTTAACAACTTGACAACAAAAATAAGTTTTTCTCCTGTAGGCATCTCGTCCTGTTCAAGAATATATGAAGATCCCACTTGAAGCAGAATCCTTATTGCAAGAGAAAGCGCAATTTTTACCAAGGTAAGATCTTTAAAGTACAATACAGTTGTTAGCAAATATCATTATTCATTCAAGTTATAGGGTGTATGATTCAGAGAACAAAAGCTTCATGCCTAATTTTATTTAATATAGAATCTAGAAAAAACAAATAGTAGAAGTGGTAAAACATTCCAACTAATGTCCATATGAAAAAGTAACCTTTGTAAGTAATCAAATTTGAACAACAGCAGGAAATTTATCTAGCAATTTAAGCTTTTTTGCATAATTGTTTCTTCATCAGTGCTATGATACAAATTATTAATAATGGTTTCAATATGTGGAAAAGCTCCTGCAAAGCACATTTTGTTTAGCTATGATTTACTTACATGTTTTTTGCAGGCCGTTGTATGTCCTGTACATCCAAGCTAAAGCATACAAGGATGTCTGTGGTAAGGTTTCTTATTATTAACATTTTATAGATATTGAAAAAACGTTCAATATAACAACAAACTTGTATTCCATTTAACCCTATAAACTCCAGACTTTTGAGGGGTTCGTACTCCCGATTATTCTGGATTGAGAAGTTGAATTCTTGACTGTGACATGAAACTTGGCTTATGTAATCTCGATCATAAATTGTACAACTTGGTAAAAGAATTTTTTGCTGATATCATCAGAAGTTGGCTGACATCAGCATTTTCTTCAAAATTATCAATCAATTTTGAATGAAAAATGATTTTTCAGTTCTGATTTCAGACCCTGAAAGGTAATTTAGTCTACATTAACATATTTTCTGTATTTTTTATGAAAATTAATATTTGTGGTGAAAATTTGCCCTCAAATTTTTCCCCTTATTCAAAAAATGATGTCATAAACTGTGAAATGATAGAAACTTGCTATCATTTTGATACTAAATACTGAATTACTTTCATATTATCTATCTTCAGTCCAAGCTGACGTCTGGATTTTAATTTTGTTTTACTAAAAATCATTATAGTTAAAAATGCCATTATAACCGAAAACACAAGCAAAACAACTAAGATGTCAAACGAGAGTTTTGGACAGTGTTTTCATTTTTAACTCTTGTGTAAAGGGTAATTGATCGTAAAAAAAATGTTTCTATCATGCCTAACATGTATTTTTTCGATAGAGAAAGGAAACACGCTTTATTGGAGCACCATTCGTAGGCCGGGTGACTGGAAAAAATCTCTACTGGCCGGATTTCCGAATATGTTTTATCCGAGGTCCTACTCTTAGTTATTATTTTAATTATTGCTCAATTGTATCCAATGATCTTTTTGCAGACAACAATATCGAAGTTGATATTCAAGGTGATTTATTGGAAGCAAAAAGTTTATTTTACAGAGATGATGATGATGATGATGATGATGAAGATATTGGTATGTTTTCCTGTTAATGATTTTTGATACATTCAAAAGAATGATGTACGATCACACGTACAGGCGCTTTAAGTCACACTATAATTGTTAGAAATTACAGATTTCACACCTGAAACGTTATTAATTTTGGAAAAATTTGAATTGCATCCTTACTTTATCTTGTATAGAACTTGAGACATGTAATCACCCAACCGGACACTTGCAATTTTGATATACCAAAGCCTGGTCACATAGTTTCTCTATGAAGATTAATTTGATCATTTTGTTTGATTAACCTTTCATCTTTTGTTTTATAGTGAACAGTGACGCATCTGAAAATGAAACTGAAACCGAAACTGAAGTGGAAGAGAAAAGAAATGGTCGAGTGAGTATTTTAGAAATTTTATGTTGTATTAATATAAAATTTTGTTATTACCTTAATTTAATAAAGTTGAGCGCCTGATTATCAAACTGTTTTCTTAAATGTTGAAGAATTTTTAATTTTTGGAAACTATCTATGAGATTTTAAAAAGGGTTTTTTTATGTTTTACGTAGAAACACAAGAGAGACAAAGAACGATTAAATGAACAACAATCAAAATTGCTGAAGCCTCATCCGTTGACTGTTCTACTAACTATCAGAGAAAAAGGTAGGTCAGAATAATTCACTTTTTATAAATTTTAAGAGGATTGCTTACGAAAGGGCTCAGGGGCTGACAGATTTAGGATTTTTGAGAGGCCGTAGCAAACAAAGGTTGGGTCAATATTTTAGAGAGGGACTCATACCCTCATATACTTTGGTCCTCAAATATGCAGCACAGACCATTCTCAAACTTAAATGTGGCGCTTATTTGTGATGTCGAAGAAACCTTAAACTCCTTGTATTGCCACGAAATCCAAAGTTGTCTTTTCTCCTTCCTCAATAAATCATTGTGCAGTAAAAAATCTATGATTTGCGGTAATTAATTAGAAAGAGACAGACAAGTAGACTGCTTGTGGTGTCAGTGTTTTCTAGATATTCCCTAGTGAATGCTTAACAGCAAATTTGGTGTTGCTCATTGAGGTAATGCTTGCAACTGTGTCCTTATAGGGAGATTCCTACTAACGGATATTGTTATATTGCAGTGTCATTGTTTTCTAGATGTTACATTTGAATGCTTGTAGATAACATCCTAGATAACAGATGCTTTCAATTTTCCTCCATCATTTCCTTTATTTTGTATAATTGTTTTTACGGGAGAGCGCAGCGCGTAGTTTTCATTTTGACTCCTTTGAGTTTTACCTGAAGCTTAATAGCATCAAGATTACACGCCGTACAGTTGGTATATATACAGGGTAGGCTTTCAAAATGCGTAAGTATATTACAGACCAAAACCTTGTTTTTGCACTATCAATTTCACATATTAAAACATAATATAAATATTAGATTTTCTTTGTGTATTTTTTTATACTTAAAGATATAAAGTCTCCAGAAAAAAAATTAGAGATTTGAAACATTTTAAATTCAGCAAATCACGCATTTTATCGTGGGTGCTTTTAAGCAATCTACATTCAAGCGAATGAGTTTCATGATTGAGCCAACCTTTGGTATGAGAAGTGCCATTCTGTATTTTGTGAAAATTTCCAAGTGAATTGTAATGAAATAGTGGCAATTCCAAACAACTATAGCAAGACAGATAACCAACTTCAAATTACACCCGGGGAAAATAAACACCCGCTAATTTTCTGCTAATTATTTAGAAGAGCAAGCATTTCCCTATCTACTGCCCAAAGGAAAATATGGTTACTAAGGTTGCAAGGCCAGTACCTCTTTCACCTGTCAAATACTTCAATCAACGATCACTTAATCACACTCAGCGTTTTGCTTCAAATGCAGATTCGTTCATTTCTGAAGACAAGGGCTATACCTTCATGAAATCTATTTGCAGGGTACTCCTGCATACTGAAAAAACTTTTTGTACGACATCTTAGGATTAGTTCGACAATTAGGTTTGCCTACCTTTTTTCTAAAATTACCTCTATAACCCTAGCAGGGTTAAATTATTTTAAAAAGTGTGAAATTATGAATGGTAACCCTGTGCTTACTTACTGCAAGACATTTTCAATCTAGTTGAAAGTTGAAAGTTTCTACGAGTTGAAACGTTTTTTAAAGAAATTATGGAAAGGTGAATTATTACGTTATTAAGGTTTTAAGAGGATCGCCACATATTCATTTCTTTGGTTGAACAGCCTTATTCAGCTGAATTTGGATACAGTTGATGCATACATTCAATTTGTTGATTCTGTAGTGCGTGCAGATATGCCAGACCAAAGTAATGAGCCAAATTAATACGACCTAGTTAAGACTTATCAAATTCATAAGCACTCAAAATCTTGCCGCAAATACAAAAATATTCCATGCCGTTTCAACTACGGTCGCTTTTTCACAGAACGTACAATATATGCTATCCCACTACCAAAAGGTCAAAAATTATATTGATATATATCTTGATCCTAGCAAAGCTTCCTATATTGCAGATATTTCGATCTAAGAAATACTTTTATCACTTTCAACGTCAAAATATTACGAAATATTACGATATTACTATCAAAAGATTCAGGTGATGACTATGAATTACATTTGCGTAGACCACCATACTTGTGCTTTGTTAACAACTATTTTGCCGTTGGTATAGAAGCGTGAGAAGCAAATAGAGATATACAGGCAGTTTTCAACTATTACAAGGCTGTTTCACACAAGTGTTCAGGGTGTCTAGCGGACCCTGAAAACCCTGAAAGGCCCTAAATTCAAAAATCACAAAGATTTGCCAAAAAACCCTTAAAACCCTGAAAAAAAAATTTATGTCTCTTTCTGTTTGCAATGTTTCAGTTGACAATGTTTGAAGTTTTATCAACATGACCTTAAATCACTTAGTTATTTGTATTTTTATTTTACTTTGAAAATAACCTGTAAAAGCCTATGTTAAGATATAAAGTTACTATATACGTTTCATTATCTACAAGTTTTTAAAAGGAATTTATATATTGCACATTTTTTGTTGATTTATCCCATTATTAGACGTGATTTGTTACCGTATCTTTGTGTTCAAACTTTGTTTACTTTAAATAAGGACCCTGAAAAGGCAAAAAAAACTGAAAAATTACAAAAAATTGGCAAAATAACACTGAATGGCCCTGAATTTGATTTCATAAAATCATTAGACACCCTGGTGTTCTTATTTTTCCAAAGCTGAAACAGTCATCAGTAGCAATGAAAAAAGAAGAGTCAAACAAGTTTTAAATTGAGAATGCAGAAATTAGTAATTACATTTTTGCTCTGTTTCGAGTCTGTAAGAATGATTGCCACACTGAATCCTAAACAACAATAGGTTTTAAATATTATCTACTCTTGGGTGCGGAAATCATTAGTAAATATGTCAACAAAAACACCCACTGTTATTTTGACCTACTGCAAATATATTTTTAACAGGAGGAGCAGGTTCTGGAAAGAGTAAAGTACATTTTCTCTTCTAAAACACTCTGAATGGGTTTATCATAAATTACAATCAAAGTTTGCAAAAATGATCTCTTGCCTGTGTGTTACCGCAATTCGTTTTTGAATGCATTGGATTTTAATTTGTTCACTTACTGCTGCTCGACTTGATCATAATAGAAGATTCATATCCTTAACCGTGTACCATAGACGTGTTGTTAAAACTTTATGAAAATTTTTGAAACGAACTGCCACCCAGTATCGCGTCTTCAGAAATGGCATTGACGCTTCTTTGTACTTCATGGTCATCAGTCGTGATTAACGTGAATCGTTTGCTGGATACCCTCAGAAGAACCATGAACAATTCGAACACTTCGAAATAATAAAATCCGGGTCTTCCAGGTTGTAGCTGATTACTGTTAACTTTTACTGTAATATATAAAGAAAACCGTTAGCTGTTATTCTGCAACCTATGGGTAGCCAGAAATGGATGTTTCCAGAAATAATAACTAAATACGTTTCGATATGTCCTACTTAACCACACTGGAAACAGTGAACTATAAGAAGAGGAACTATAACACGTTCGAGAAAAGTAATATCAGTTTCATACCAATACGACATCTTGAGAAATGACATCGATACCTTCATCGTATCATGGTCAATCGCATCTTGAGAAATGACATCGATACCTTCATCGTATCATGGTCAATCACATCTTGAGAAATGACATCGATACCTTCCTGTGCATCATGGTCATTTATTGACGTGCATCATGTGACCATAAGAACAATTTTCGAAATAAATGAGTGCCAATGTTTCGATTCGTACTGATTATTCACAGAGGAAACAGTAAAATGTCTGAGACTATTATATTTTCGAGAAAAATTTTATTGCTAGTGTCATTGTTTCCCAAATTTTTTGATAGCTTATTTTGAAAATAAAAAATTTACAAAAAACGATCTTATTTGAGGCTATCCATGAAGTATGTACTCAGTTAAGGGGCTCCAACCAGAAGCGTGCAGTTATTGTTTCATGACGTTATTTCTATTGTTCTATTGTTAAATACGGGAGGGGTGATAGAGGTAAAGACCAAAGCATTGCAAACATTGTTTTGTGTCACCAAATTTTTCTCAGGATTGAAAAATATAGTTCGACGCGAAAATACCTTTTGAATGCCCCTGGCAAAATAAATTTTCAAAAAATTATTTAGAAGTCTTAACCTTTTTTTACCGGATTAGTCAGCATGTTTTGAGGAAGGGTTTCTAAAAATATGTGACTGCCCCTCGTTGATTGTAAATAGAGTATTGAAATTTTGATTGTAGTTACAAAATTGTACGCTTGTTAAATTTTCAAGGAATAATAATTCTCTAAACTGTATAACCGTCTCGATATAATCTGTTCAAGAATCATGTTAATATTCGTGAACGGTTACTAATTTCTACCTTATCGTACAAAAAAATGTCAGATAAAAGTGACGAAATTTTCCGGTAGTGATGAAAATTTTGTCCGATGAAATTGCTTTAAAGACACTATGGTTCGTGTGATTTTATTTGATATCAAGATTTTGAAAAATTCAATTTTCGTCACTTTTGTTCGGCGAAATGTTTCGTCCGAAAGATTTTTCTCCAATAAGGTATTTGTTTGTATTACGCTCTCCCGTTTGCAACTGTTCAGTTTCTTGTTTATCAGGTTCGTTTCAAATTGAATTGACGTTCAACTATTATCCGTTGTTGAAGATAAATGCAGTCAAAACTGAAGTCGAATTGGAAGGATCACATGGAATTCACAACAAGAGGTCAGTAATGAAGACGCCATGTTTGTTTACATACTGTGCGTCATCTCATTGGTTAATTTACAAAGACGTCATTGTATTCTATCATTCAATCGAAACGGTAACTGACATTGCATTGTCTTCATCTTGAAAATTTAGTCCATTACTTTGCGCCGCCGACATACTACAAGATCTCC
>JAUBWS010093432.1:0-11360 GCA_032270445.1 Darlingtonia californica | reverse complement strand
TTTGAATAGCTTGAAAGAAGATACTGAAGGGTTTTTATTTTGCTTTTCGACTTTTGTTTTCGGTTTTCTTTACTTTTGAGGCTGTAATTTACGCTTTTGGAAAAAGGTAATCATGGGAAAAATTCAAAATCTCGTTTTCTCGAAATACTGCTAATGTAGAGCTTCCAACCAGTAATGGTCCTATGAGCTATCCTAGCTCGGATAACAATCCTAGGGAAATTTTTTCAATTTTGCGAAATTTTCATCTCTTGAAATTTTAGATCCAAATTAGTCCACAAAACCGTATAACGCAACTAGGTATTTGTAACAAAATTTACGAAATTTATACCTAAAGATAGCAAAATTCCAAGATACCTTTTTAAAAATGTATATATTGCTTCACAAAAATATCGAAGAAAAGAAAATACATATGTTGGAAATCTTTTTAATATTCCTTCTTTTTTTAACCACTTCTGTGCCGGGATAATATAATATAACACAAGCGTGGTCAATATCTACAGTACAAATTTACATAAAAATAATGGAAACGCGCGGCAAGAGAATTGTTGATCGTTGAATTGTTACGTAATTATCAACAGTGATTAAAAAAGAACGATGATTTTTAATCATTAACCGCTTCAGTGCCAATTACAAACAGATTTGTCACGGGATTTTAATTTTTTTACGGTTCTGGACCTCTGGCGACCCATGCACCAGAGAGCGGTCCCCAGTCAAGAAATAGATCTCCAAAGATTCCCAAAATATTAAAAATTCCCGGCACAGAAGTGGTTAAAAAAAGAAGGAATAATAAAAAGATTTCCAACATATGTATTTTCTTTTCTTCGATATTTTTGTGAAGCAACTGAGCTATCCTACTCTATTAAATGCAATCAGCGTGAACTATGAAGAACAATTGAGATCTACTGCTCTGGCTTCGCATTACATTATCACCAATAACCGTGAAGTATTTTTAAGTTACCAGTCTCCAACTTACTCCAACGTTCAGAATTTGTGCCGTTAGAACCAGTGTAGAGCAAAAAATCTCGGAAGTCTAGAATATACCTAACACTGATTGATGTTCACGTAGGTCGAATTTTTTCTCTAAAGTTTTTATTTTTATTTCATGAACTTTCGCAAGATTGATGCAAGTTCACTTAAAATCTGAAGCCTTTCCTGCTCCAGCGAAGATTCTGTCCATTAGTGAAGCACATTTTGCATGAATTATAGATTGCATAAAAAGCGTCCACCAACAATTTTCTTGAAATGAAATCTTTAGAATGTTTTCCTGTGATATCAGTGATAGAAATTTGTCAAATTTCATTCGAGGGGTAATGAATTCAAACATTTTAATACTGAAAAGGTAGCAGACTTTTAAAACAAAATGATTCATCAAAGTTAAAAAGAAGTCAGTTTTACGTAATTTAAAAAAATTTGGAACCCAACGTATAACACTGTTCAGTTTCTGAGATCTGAGCATTTGAAAATTCACACTTTCAGTACCAACCCTGTGGGAATGAAAGGGTTTGCATAGGATTTTGTTTTTCATCTAAAACTTTGAAATAATAGTAAAAGTGCTTACGTCAACTCAAATTTGCTGATTAACTGTTCATGTTTTTAAAACTAGGCATGACTTACTATTTCAAATATAACTCAATCACTCAATCTTAAAACCTACCTTTATAGAATGATCAGGATGGGATGGGATCTCCTGTAACATAGAAGGAACAAAGGAGAGAAGGTCAAGAAATTGCACAGGATGTAAAGGAGAAACAGTCCAATATTATCCAGATTTCTACGGTATGATTAAATAAATAAAGTATAAAAATATAAACCCCTTTTCCTCTACTTAAATTTCGCAGGATCGAAATTGCGATATGATGAATTAAAACAAAAGATTTCGAAAACAAATTTTAGTTCACAAATTTTCAGATTTTTTCAAATTTCCAACAAGATTCCTATCGGTAAAAAAAACCAACCACTTAAAAACCGATGATGAACATATTTTTAATTAAATTTCAAATTTTTTTTTTTCAATCCTAGACCCCTTGGGGCTTCACGATTTATGTACTATAGAGAAGTTCCCGGTCATGAATTAGACTCCAAAGAATCCCAAGTTGTTGGAAATTTCCGGCACAAAAGCTAACTCAACATGATTTGTTATTTTCCAGTATCTAGATATTTCAATTTGAAGTTAGAGAGAAGTGTTCTAAAATCTGTGAAAATCTTTTCGAAAAAAACCATAAAAACCCATAAAATTATTTCAAATTTTGTTTTATTCTATTTGAGAATCCCAAATGTGTTCGTAAATATACTCATTGGATCAATAACAGATTCTTGAAAAAACTTGACGGAGATCCACTATAGATTTAGTCTGTCCGTTAAACCTTCCGGGATTTTTTGCCCTACTCTTGGTCTATCGCCTAACGTCCAAAACCGAGTAAGTTAGGAGTCTGGAAACTATAAACATTAAACTTTGATTGTTGAAAATAGTCACGCTGATTGTTTTATAGTGTGTGTAACAAAGCAACGTGATTGGCTCTTTTTCCATGTTGTTGCGGTGATACTATTGTTACGGTAGAAAAAGCTAATGTGCATGCTCCGCATTTTGCGATTTTAACTTACTGGGTTTTGGACGTTAGCCTATAGACCAGGAATAGGGAAAAATGCCCGGAGTGGTATATTTGATAGACTACTATAGATTCGGCTTTAGTCGTGTAGGGTACCGATACAAATACAAATGCTGCAAACACAGTATTGTTGCCATACCAATAGATGAATGAAAACAATACGTTCATATGTGGCCGATTTAGATCGTCAACACGTCAGTTGTCCCAACAACGAAGCAATGAGTGGTTTCAAACAGTAGAGTTGATAATGATCATATATACTACAAGTACAGGTACTGTGGCTTACCGCGTAGAAAGTATTGCTTTACCAAATACACTCTATTCGCAAGAAGTGCTGGTGGTGGAATTTTGAACATCGAGGGGTCAATAGATTACCTGAAACTAGCTCCTAAATGCCCTGAGACGTATGAAATAAACTCCTTTTAAATTGAAAGAAATTGTGGGTGTGATGAAATCAGGTATAAACTTGGATTTTGCAACATTGAGGAGTAGCATACCAAAAATGTTAATGAAAAAATGGTGCTTCTTTGACATTGCTGAACAAACTACGTTGTACGTAATGGTCTTTACATTTTTTAATATCGTATTAAAATTAATCGTATGATTTTTAATGTCTTAACCCTCTTTGTAGTTTCGTTTATTCTTTAAAAAAAAAGGTTTTGAATTCCAAGAAAAATGTAATTGTTTTTCATGAGATAGTCATCTTAGAGATTAAAACTCGTCATCTTACATTTACGTAATTGTTATTTTGTAATTTGTTATTTTTCTTTCGCCATTTTTTAGATAACATTGATTAAACAAAAAATAGCATGTAGGGTTAATACATCTCCTCTGAGATTAACTTTTCAAAACCATTTCCATCTGAAATAACAATAAATAAATAAATCAAATTTAAATCCTTGCAAAATAAAGATATTTCCAAAATTACAAATAAGCTATTTGAGCTATCTGGTATTGAGCAGTTATGTCGTAAAAAGGTACAATTTAGATCTTTATTGTATTAAAACAGCATTTTCATTTTCATTTTTTTGCTGGTGATACACACACCTTTATAGTGCAATTGTCAACCAAAGGGAAGTTTACCAAATTAAAATTAGTTAGCAGCACTTGTTGCCGTTTTTTTTAAAATTAATTGAAACAAGAGTCGCAATAATGCGATTAAATATTTCCCCTGGGTTCGTTATGGAAATTACGCTGGAAAAAACTTTACACATCACAAATCTGAAAACTATATGATTCAACTAGTGCGAAGTATTCGAAATTTGATGAGATCATAGACAGAAAAAAAAGTTTTCTTCCGTCTATGATCAGATCTGCTGTAGGTGCGCCGTTTACTGGAGGAAGTGGCTCCGACCTTGTGTCCAATAACTGTTCATTTTACAGTATATGGACTGACCGTAGAATCAACTTTCACGAATTTTAAAAAATAACCTCATCATCATCCTCTAAATTAAGGTCCTCTACAAATGTCGAAAACCTAACAATGATACAAGTAAAATTTTGCTCCTAAATAAAATATGTCAAACAATTAAAAGAAAAAATTGGGTTGAATGCCGGCTCTGATACTGTATATTTATTCGTATTGGTTCAATCATGTTGATTTTTTCCAATTTTGTTTGTACAAAACCATTTTTTGATTTTTAAATTCCATTTTGGCGCCCATTTCTTTTCATACAAATTAATTCTTCTCTTTTGATTGATTGTATAACTGGTGGATATTTTTGGTTTACATCACAGGTCTGGAGTAGATGAAACTTTGCTGAAAATTTGAGGTAAAACAGATAAGACGTTCAAAAGATAATAGAGCAAGGAATTTAAAAAATCAATGTTTGAGAAAAACCTGTTAAAAATTCGATAAAAACTGTCATAAACATTCAATACAATTACACAAATTCCCCAGCTTTATAAAGTTTTACTTTTTCTGCGTCAGTTTTGTCAATTGTTGCTTTTGCCTGGTCTTGGATGATTTCACGGCACTTCTTCACACTGTCCTTTGCTTTGTACGAACTGTAAAATAATTGCTTCCTATTCAATTCAGAACATTGTTTTGTCATGTATCATCCAGGATCCATGTTTAATCTTTTGGAAATAGCAATTGAACTTTGTTTTCCAATATCAAAATGAGCAATAGCGTCATATGTTCTAAAGAATAGGTTCGGAAACGACACGTATGTGGGCTTTGGCAATCGCTCTCATCATATCAGAAGTTGAAACTCTTGTCGCAGATTTTTGTCTGTCCATGCAGGCAGTTCTTCAATAGATTTTGATCACTGAAAGTGCCAGACCAGCACCTGGCTTGTAATTTGATCTACCAAAAGCCTTGTCGCAATGAGATTTGCACCAGGAAATTTCACCTTTAAGGCAGTAGGTGTCATGGTAGTTGTTTTTTGTGAAATAGAGCAGCACGTACAGCTTGTTGCATCCATTTTAAATCACCCACATTTGACATCACTGCGCAATTCCATAATAATTTAATCAATTTGCCTTTGGACAGAAGTTAAAATATCCATATATAATAGCATAACAACAAAGCAATAACCAGTTATGTTATTGTCTGATTGTTTTGGAGTGTCAGTGGAAATAAGTTTAACCTTTGTATAAGAAGCAGACCAAACAGGTAAGACATGTTTGACCGGTGCTGCAAGCTCTTCTTCTTCGACTTGGTCAACATTTTATTTTTGAAAAATTTCAACATTGTATTTTTTCAAAATTTCCAGTGTCCACTGGTTCCCACGAACTTTCTCTTCGATCTTTATGTACGGTGTTTTACTCTGTCTATTTTCCCCATTTTTGACGGCAATTAGTCGATTGTAAAGCCAGAGATTACTGTATGACTGTGTTTTCTCAAATCTACTCAGTTGCTAGTTGCTATCCGTCAGCCCCACGCGCTAGCTTTTGATTTGATGTAAAAAATACACGAACTTGTCAATTTTTGCGCATCAAAGGAAACTCGCACTCATTTTAATACTATTTCCCCCCTAAAAATATCTAAGGTTGTGATGAGAGGCTTAAAGTCTGTAGCCGAAATGCAGAAACAATTTCCTGCTTTGGGCTTATATCGGAAATAATCTCTTAAAGATTAAGGTAGAGTTTTTTTTGTACGAAGGGATTTGTTGCGCATTTAAGGTCACTCGTAATTGGTCTGCTTAGTATATTATTATATTTACACAGTCATGTAGAATCAACTGTTCAATAAAGCTTGCTTAGACTGTCACTCTATGAAAACATTATATTTTTTTGCAGTCTACTTTGACAGTTTAACCAAGGAGGGCGCGATTTTGTTCTACAACCCACATTAAATGAAGACATAAAAAAACTTGGATTGATAGCCGATAAATTTAACAAAATTAGCATAGCAAAGATGAACAATCAAGCTAAGGGATATTTCGAAATTTACAGACTTTGCAATGAGAAATTGAAAATAAGTATTGATTTTGTACAGAGTGCGTCAAAATCTAATAGAAACAATGAAATTCAATAGCCAATAGCTTGATTAGGTTCCCAACAGACTCTGAACTAAATAATTAAGCTTTATCTTAATTTTTTGTATATATATGATTATATATTATAATAAATATATAATGTTATAACTTTTTTTATGGTTAGAACCAGTTTAACACGATTTCGCTTATTTTCTTTTAGAAACAGTTAAAGTTTGAAATTTCCAGAATGTCCTTTGGCAGTTCGTTCCACCATTCCACCGTAGTTGGTATGAATGAATTTGAGTATGTGCATACTCTTCCACGCACTGGTTGGTATTTGTGTCGGATGCGGGACTTCTTTGGTAGGAAAGAGTGAGGAAGTGCAATAGCCTCATGTACTATCTTGTGCATCATCAGTAGATTGTTAATCTTTTTATGGCTTTCTAGCAAGTTCCACTTAAGGTCTTTCATCATTTGGGTAAGGCTAGATTGCCAGGACCAGTCTGAGAGGACAAACCTTGCGGCTTTTCTCTGAGTACTTTCAAGTTGGGCGCGGAGATTGTTATTACTGGGTCCAACTGGGTTCCACACTGTAGATGCGTAACTAAGATTGGTTTGACAAACATATTGTATGTGGCCGCTTTCGTTTTGTGATTGCATCTTCTCAGGATACGTTGTAAGAATTGACGGACAAAGGCAGCTTTTTTGCAGGTGGCAGCTACCTGATTGTCCCACTTGAGTTTTTTGTGGATTGTGACCTCTATATCTTTAGCACTGTCAACTCTTTCTTGCTGTTGGTCATGGATCGTATAGGAGGTTGCAAAAGGTTTCGTTTTGTTGGTGATGGTCAAAAGTTTACATTTTTGGGGGTGAAATTCCATATTCCACTCCTTTTCCGATAATTGTAGTTCGTTTAAGTCCTGTTGTAGAATAATCGAATCACGACATGAATTTATTAATCGGTTGAGGTAAGAGTCATCAGCATTAGTCTGACAGTTGACTTGACGCCTGGAGGGAGATCATTTATGTAAACAAGAAACAGTAGGGGGCCTAGCACAGTACCTTGTGGTACACCGGATATGACTTTGGTATTTGTGAGAATATTCCATTTATGATAACCTGTTGGGTTCGGTCTGACTAAAACGCTTGGATCCATTCTAATGTTTACCTTTAATACCATAATGAATTAGTTCATCTTATTATGTGCTTGTACTTTTGGCATCTTTCAATAAACAATTACAAAAGAACAAAGTGATGGAGAAACTCAAATTTTTATTCAAATTAGTATGTATCGAGTATGGGCCAATTTCGGCCTTATGATACTTAAATATATAGATAGATAGATAGGAAGCAAGGTAAAGGAGAGCGACGTAATAATAATGCTTATGATAAGAATACGTAGATGTTTCAAACCAAAAATGTACGTCAAAAATTTTGTGGCGTACGTTGTAATATACTGTCTGTCAGATTTGTCAACATTTGCTATTGCGTAACGACAATCCACACCCTTTTTTTGTAATAGTTGAATGTTCGTTAATTGCTAATTGATAGCTCTCCTAAATATCCAATAGCTAAAATGAAAATTTATGAACCTAGCTCGTTTTCGAATCATTTATTTCTCAGCACTATTTCTTCCAATATTGTGTCTGTCCAAAGTAACACATCTCTAGACATCTTGGAAAAAACTTTTATAACATGCCTGTTAAGTAATCGCATTTACCTTTTTTAAAAACTCTTTAATCGTCAAAATATTTCCAGATTTTACTAAACTTCGGAAATATTCTATTAGTGGTCTGCGGACTAGTCCAATCCAGTCCCTCACAGTCACATAGATAATAAATCATAAATGCATAGGTTTTTGGTCGAAGAAATTACATGCTGTGGGAACTGGGGTTATCATTTTAACTGAATTGTGTCCTTACTCTACTGGAAAACTAGCCTCAAGAACATACATCATAGGTAATTCATGAAGACTCCAATGAGAATCTTACACTCCCAACCTCCGGATAAAATGTTATTTCCAAATAAAGAAATAATGATTTGTATTAAACTAAAACATGTGACTTAAAAACCACAGATATACATCACGACAGATCCTTTTTTGTTATTTTGCTTTGTTGGCATTTTTAACATTTTGTTTTGATGAAGCATTCTTGAACGAATTGTAATTTTGGTGCAACACTACAAACAAGCTTAAATAGAATCATTTGTGCATGTATTTCTTACTCGTTGTATTTATGAAAATACGATAATTGAGCAATTTAAACTAGTTCTACATAAATATAAACTCCATTAACAATGCTCTCAGAAATTATTGGGATAGCAATTAAGGGAATTGCCATGACATCACATTAAAAGAATTTTATTCGTCTTTTTATCTCTTGTGTCATATCAATTCAATCGGTTATCAAACCTCTCAGCATTGTTAGAAATAAGGAAAACTTTATTCTGAAACGTTGTTGGTGATGATAAGTGATCTTGTGTGTCTAGTTTGTTTCGTTTTGGTAAAACTGAAAGAAAAGACTGGCATTCTATTTCAATCACTCATTCCTGCATGTTTCTTTGTCGTACTGTATTACTCTACTATCAGGTGATTTGGTCATCAAAAAGCTGGATTTTGCTATGAAATGGTCATCTTTTCTTAATGCACCTTTTAGCATGTCCAACCCGGTTTTGAGTAGATTAATTATATTTTAACTCTTTCAGGTCTGGTGACACGCTGGGTGGGTATTAATTATAAGTAAGTAAGTAAGTAAGTAAGTAAGAAAGTAGATCGGAGAGGCCTAGTGTCGGTATCAGTCGTACAACGAGGGAGTCCCCTTTTCAATTGCGCTAGACCAGGGAGATATATTGCTGAAATGGAGCGCCACACCTACCATCAGGTTACAGTAACTTGCTGCACATATCAGATTACCTTCACTGTGCTACTCATGCGTTGAGTGGCCGAGGGTGTGCATGTGCCAAAGTAAAAACATTTGCTAAAATGAAAACATAGGTTTATAAACAAATATTTTTGAGCAAAAGAAATATGAACGATTAATGAATGATTAATTACATAAGAAAAAGTAATTAATGCGTTTTCATTTTAGTAAATGTTTTCAGTTTAGCACATGCACAAGGGGCCTGCTACGACCCTGCTGTTTCGTGCAATTGGAGATTACCCAAATGCTATTGATGACGGTAACTATGAAATTTTGAAAGAAAATTTGTTTAAAGGAGAAATGAAGGTATCCAGAGAGTCGACGACTCGAGAAAGAAAAGTTTATCGATTGTTTAACTCAAAGAAATATATATTAAAAAAGATAATCAATCTAATTAGCGAAACTGAAGAAGTAACAATCGTAAGTTAAATTATAAAATTCAAAAAGTTTTATCGAATATACATTTATTCACAAATGTTAAAATGGCCGTATATAGTCATTTGCTAAAGTGAAAAAGCATCTGCTAGAGTGAAAACGGTAACATATGGTCATTTGCTATAGCGAAAACGCATTTGCTAAAGTGAACGCATTTTCTAAAGTTAAAACGCATTTGCTAAAGTGAAAACGGTCAAATATGGTCATTTGCTAAAGTGAAAGCACATTTGCTAAAGTGAAAACGGTCATATATGGTAATTTTCTAAAGTGAAAACGCATTTACTAAGGTGCAGACCAGTCTGATAATCTCGTTTGCTGAAGTAAAAATGGTCAAATATGGTCATTTGCTAAAGTAAAAACACATTTGCTAAAGTGAAAACGCATTTACTAAGGTGCAAACCAGTCTGATAAGCTGCGTTTGCTAAAGTGAAAATGGTCAAGTATGACCATTGTAGGCTACTGGAACTTTGCGTGACTTTTTCCAAGCGAAAATTAAATTCAATAATATTTTTTGGATTGTTAAAAAGATCATCTGTAGCAACTGATTCTTTTTAGTATGTTTCTGTTATGGTTATGCACGGTCATTGTACATTTATTTGTAAATATCTTTCTTGTGCCTTTTTTAATAAGTGGTAAAATCATTTGGTACGTAATTACCCAGAAAAAGTTATCTTTTTTATTAAAAGCACATATTTTTTCTTAAACAAAATTGATCTCTTTTAGTAACACAGCCCTTTACGAATGTAGAAACCAGGTTTTATAAACAAATATTTTCGAGCAAAAGAAATACGAACGATTAATGAATGATTAAAGACATAAGAAAAAAGAATTAATGGGTTTTCATTTTAGTAAATGTTTTCACTTTGGCACATGCACATTGGGTCGGACTCAAATCAGGAACTTTTCAATTGCGAGGTGAGCGCTCTACTGTCTGAGCTATCCGACCATATTATTGATAATTATTGCCAATTCTTTAAAAGCCTATATCTCAAGAAATAAACTTCTCTCTGGGTAACTCAGTTTTAAAAATCATGAAACTTGAAATAATGCAATCAATATTGATTTTTTAGCCTTCGGTGACTACTTCTTAAATTTTCAAAGAGGTCTCATAATCAAATTTCGGGGGGAGAGTTTGTGGACTTTTGTTACGTAACGGGTGACGAGGGGTTACAAGAGGAAGGAAATCGAAATTCTGCCCAAAACCTGCGTTACGTAACGGTTGAATGTTCTCTTCCTAGATCAGCTTAAATATCTGCATTATTATTTTACGGTGTAGATAAAATATTCTTTTAATTTACACAAAAGTGCTCTTAATAGAAATAAACAAGACAAACAATAGGCATGACGCAAAACAAACAAATAAATATGAGAAAACAAACAAATAGATATGAGAAAAGAGAGACAAGCATATGAAACGGCGCAAAGGAAACAGCTACTCTAAGGACCCGAACAAAGATCCCCCTGATTATTTTTTCGCTGACATAGCCTGTTATATGCTGAATTATCTTAATTAATTCTTATAATAGGACTTTTTATAGATGTTAGTATTTTCATTACAACTTAAATTTATATTACCTATTTTTCACCTGAAAACTTTGTTTTCTTATCTTCAATCATTCCCCATTGAAATATCTTTCGTAAAATTGTACTTTCGATAAATTAACCATATTTTGATCAAAATAGTTAACATCCGAATAATAAATACAACACAAAACAGTTTAAAAGCTTTGAAAGACTTTGGTATAAATAATTCTAATCGTCGAATCGTAAAGAAATAAATGACTGCTTTAGAACCTAATGAAGGCAGCGAAAATTCGGGCGTGATAATAGTGAAGACATACGCTTTTGTAATTTTACAAATCAAAATAAATCTTAAAAACATGTTGAGACATATTCACAAGACGTTTCTTATATCCTTAAAACACGTGCAAAAACAAGATACTAAATGTCATGTGATTTAATACAAAATACCACAT
>JAUBWS010093421.1:0-11361 GCA_032270445.1 Darlingtonia californica | reverse complement strand
ACAATGCTAATAAAGAGATTACATCATTTATCAAAAATCTCCGATTTGGCGCAACCTTGTATTGAAGAGTTTGACAACAATCCCACACCATTTGCTGGATCAAACAGACTGAGTTCGGAATCAAATAATGTGGAAGGTGAGAGTGAGAAATTCTTTTCCTTTACATTCTAGTATGTTGCCTAAAAAGTTGATAAAAAATTTGCATGAATTTAATTTCGAGAGGTTTTAAAAACATATATTTCAGAAGGATATTATTTAAGGTATTAAATGTATAGCAAATATCTTATGAAAAAAATACGAAGATTAGTTTTGAATTTCCTGGAACTTTAATTTAGAGAAAACTTTTGTTGAAGTTCTAAGGCAGTGAAAAAAAATCCATCCCTAGTGTACACATGCAACATCATCAAAAACCCATGTGAAGGAGTGTGCAGTCCAGCGTGCCGTTTGAAAAAAAAACACTCATACGCATATGATTTTCATTAAAATGTTAACTTTGGTGAATCCTTCAATTCCTATACCCAACTTTTATGAAATTATTTTTATGTCTTCTTTTTCTTCTTGTGGTAAGGGCCTAACATACCCAAGAGGAAACAAAAACAACCGTCAAAGAATTCAACATTATTTCAGTATGGTAAACCAATTACGTCATTGAAGCCGTTGACAATTGGCAAACAACAAGATCTTATTCTCAGATGTTTGATACCGATAGAAACAACTAGGATACCTAACCAAGAGGTGAGAAGCAAGTTATTCCAGTCTAAAATAAAGCAATGAATAACAAATTTTAAAATGCAAACGAAAACTTTATGGTTATTTTGACCATAACAATTGATATTTGTTAAAAATATATCTGTAGTGCTAAATTTTTGTGGAACCATCAACGCTAAACAAGACCTCAAAAATCAGCTGAAACTAGGCATAGTAACCCAAAATTACGTATAAGTACCAAAATTTAAGTGCTTAACTGCTATAACCATGCAGCATCGCTCACATTATTAGGTACATTCAGCCGAAACTAGACACAACCACCTAAACAAGGTACAAACACCTTAAATTAGGCATAACGACCTTAAAAACGGCCAAATTCAGGCACAATTTTACAAACAGTAGGTCCATGGGCGAGTTGTTAAAAAAGTGAGCTTAGTTTTCAAGTGTTGCCATTGCCAGCTCTCGGTAGGTGTAAAAGTGGTATTCACTGATACTTCCAAAAGGGGTCCCTATAGGAATGCAGGACCACCATTGAAGGCAGAAGAAAAATTTGACAGGCTATCCTGGGTAAAAAATCAATTATAGATAAAAGATAAAAAATACTTAGATGAAATTATGTGACGGTCTATGGGAAAAGGGACATAAAGCCAACCATGATTTACTTGTATACCTCTCAAAATCATGAAAAAACGTCTGCAGAGGAGGTCATTTCAATTTGCATGTCGCTTAATTAGAAACGCACTCCTCCACAGACGTTTTTAGTGATTTTGCCAGCGGGCAGAGTATGATCGCTGTAAAAATGGCCAAGCCCCCTTTTCCCATAGACCGTCACATATACAGTAGATTAGTAAAAAGTTTCATCTACCCTAAGTGACTTATTGTAATATATTTAATAACAAAAAATATTTTTTTTTACAGATTGAATTGGGTGTATTAGATTTGATTTTCCATTACATTGATCCAACTCAGCAGGAAGATTCACAAGTAGCTTGCTCAGCATTAAAGGTAAAGGAATTAATAAAAGAACTTATATTCTATCGGTAAGCTCGTAGCCGTGTGGTTAATGCCGTGTGGTTGAGTCTCGAGTCTCAAGCCTTTCGTTAGCTTATTTATTTCCATGAATTCAGGACCCTCGCTTTAATATCAATTAATTTTGGTTTTGTATTTTGAAATAGACGGATTTTTTACCCCATAAACATGCGTATTTTGCATGAGTCTTGATTTTAACTAGACATAAAAATTCTAAACATAATAAAATAATCGTGTATTCTGCAAAAGAATTTTGAAATTGGAAAAAAGTTTATTAAGCGTTTTAACTCATAGGGCCATTTATATTAGATTTCGCGGTGATACGAAACTTTATAACTAAACCATAACTTTTTTCCCTATCATTAAGTTTAATCACATATTTTTTTATATAAAGACAAACAATAAGATAGCTTAATGTTTCAGTGTCTTCCTTGTAACATGACTTGACTTGACTTGAGTCATCCAACGCCAGAAGGCGTAGGTGAAACATCGACAAATTCCGAGCTCCAGTGCCCACGGTCACTCATTGTAGACAATAAGTCAGTTCCTGTCAGCCCAGTTTCTTCTTCGATAATCGCTTTCAAGGTGATATATGGACGACCAGCTCTTCTTTTTACATCCAGAAACCAGAGTAGAAGTTTTCCAGCAGGTTCATCATCGTGACGGGTGACGTGTCCTACAAGAGCGAGTCTTCTCCGCCTCACAACTTCAGACACACAGGGCAAGGGCCCATATAGTGATTTGTTCGTTGTAACATGCTTACTAGGATATAATTAAATTTCTTGTAAACATTGGTCACTCTGTAGTAATTGTTTATTTTTGGAGTGACAAATTTGTGCAAGAAATTTAATTATTTTCTATTGATCAAGGTATTCAGAACACACTGAGAGATGTTTAACAGCTTCATTTTATTTTATTGTTTACAATTAACTTAATTTGGCCAAACGCAAAGTCTCTACGTTTTTATTTATAGCAGCCTTCATTTCGGATTGCTGTCTGTATAAAATTTCTCGAATTCAATGTCTTAAATATCAACACTTGTCCTAAGCGATGAAAACTTCCAAAGCTGACGAAATTTTGAGCCGACTAAATGGTTTTATGCTAAAAAAGGGTACGACTTTAAAATCAAAGATGATTTCAAAAATTGATATTTCGTCTCTTTGGGCCGAGAAAAAATTTAGTATGGCGAAAATTTTAACTGGCATCATTTTGGCCGATAAATACTCGCTCGCTGCTTTGCATGTTGTATTGTGTTGTTTCTTTTTCTTTACCCCTATTTTTTTTGTGTTTGATTTAGTACTTGGAATACCTTTTGCATTCTCGTCAAATAATCAAGGTCGAGTTCTTTAAACGTGATGGCATTGAAAGGTTATTGGAAATTCCTCAGCCTTCTTCTGTTGCAACCATGGCAACTGCTTGTCTCCTTGCAATGGTTCAAAACGACAAGAATTATTCAGAAATGGTATATTTTAATTGATTTTGCAACCATTTATATGAGGACATGTCAATCATTATCATTATCAGCCGTTACAAAGCCGTAAGTTAATGGGTTGGATACCTCAGTCGGTAGAGTTCTCACCTTGCAATTGAAAGGTTCCTGGTTCGAGCCCGACCCTCGTCCACTCATCGCATGAATAGAATAGTGAAGGTAATCTGATATTTGCAGTAAGTGTAGATAAATGGATGGTTGGTGTGGCTCTCTACCTAAGTAAGGGGTCTCTGTCAAGCGCAATTCGACAAGGGGTTGACTCTCTCGTGTCAATGGTTGATACTTCGCCCATCTGCTTCTTGCCTAAAAATAACTTTATATGGTTTCCTATGGGTGTTCCCAGGACCCTCATTGATAATAGTTCAAAAAAAACTGAAAAGGCTGTCCTGGATTAATATGAAATGTAAAAAATCGGAAAAATAATACAAATAATAACTAAACCCTCTTTAGATTTCAATGCTTCCACAAAAGACGTTGCTTAGAATTATGAAATTCCTGTCGCAGTCATTGCAAAGTTCTCATGATTCAGCTAAAGACCATGCTGTGCAGTTTTTCGAACACACTTTGAAATTTAAGGCTATACTTCACTGTTTCCAGTCGATTGGTTGTCTGGAGCCTATTATCAAATGGGTATGTGTTGTATCATCTATCTTCCAATAACTGCTGAAGCACTTACAAATATTTGATTATTTAAGATGTAACGATAGGTTCAAAGAACTGTCTTCCAGAAGCTCCATCGGTTCAACTGTTTTATGAAAGAATATTTCACTATGCTAATTCAAATAATACCTCGAATACTAAAACTCTGTCATATAAAACTTCTTAAAAGCAAAGTGGACTTGCGTAAAAATGGTATAGTCAACCTTCAGTTTTATTTCATCTTCACCTGGAAAGGTTTGTTTATCGAAGATCGCCACTAGTCGTTGAGCTTTTGCAGAATGGTTAGGACACCGGACGTTCAATACAAATGATAATCCTTTGCTTTGCTTTCTCTAATGAAGTTTTCAGGACCCTCATTAATAACAAACAGTTCATGAAGAACTGAAGAGGCTATTCTGGGTAAATATGAAGTATAAAAATCATATGTGTTTCACAAGGAGAATGCTCATTGAAGAGGACATCCTTGGTAAAATCTGAAATATAAAAGTCGTAGGTGTTTCATAAGAAAAGGATACTCACTAATAACAATGCTGTAGAACTGAAGAGGTTATCCTAGGTAAACAAGAAATATAAAAATCATAGGTGTTTCACAAGAATCCTCATCGATAACAGTTCGTGAAGAACTTAAGAGGCTCTTTCATTCATTCTTTCATTCTTTTATTTATTAGATCGTCACCTTGAAGGATTTGTTTTATAAAAAAGACACTAATCACTTTCATTGTCATACGATGCTTAAATACACGTTGGAGACATTAAAACTGTTTATCGACGTGAACATTGTGATCATTGCCAATGAATGTAATGGGAAGAATGATGAAGTTCCCGAATACAAGGTATACCTAAAGGACATTATTGTTTGCGTGGGAAAAATCGTGAAAAACCACAAAGAACACTCCTCCACATAGGGTTTTTATTGAATTTTCCCACTGGGTATGATCGCTACGGATCCATTCAATTATTACTTTCGCACTCGGGGTGGGAGATGGGTCTCTGAAAAGGGAACAAAGCGAAAGAGGAGGGGGAAGGGGGGTTTAACAAATGAGAACATCCACATTTTCAATTCTTCGTCTTCTAACAAGTGCGGGTCTAAATATAGGGGGTTTAACAAATGATAACATCCACATTTTCAATTCTTCGTCTTCTAACAAGTGCGGGTCTAAATATCGGCAATTTTATGCGAACGCAATAATCGAATGGCCCCTACTAAGAATCGCAAGATTTGAATCCATGTCATGATGAACCTGTTGCTAAAACTATGATCCTTTACAACTGAAGAAGCCGTTGTTCTTTTGAATTGTTGAACAAAATCGTTGCAGTATATTATGATCCAGTTGGCAATAGACTTAATTATGATTAAAAGGTAAATTTTATTTATCACTTTATAGCCCCTTATAATATCAGAAAAATTACTTGAAGAAAGCTTCGAAACGATTATAAAGAACACAGGTGAAGGTGTCTTTGCTGTCAAAGCGAAAATCTTTATTGAGGTATGAATTACCTTTTTTCCGAATTTATTTTTTTATCACACCCTTCCTCCTTTTCAACAGTCGCTAGTCGTGTATAACACAAATCGGGGATATCGGGAATCACGGAAATCGGAGAGAGAAGAGTTCGTTTTCAGTTTTTGGAAGTTGATATAGAAACAGTTGAAAAACTTGTCATGTCATTGGATAGTAAGAAAATAGCTTCAGGTAACATAAGCCCAAGAATGTCGGAACTTTCTTCAGGTGTCTGTAGTTCTGTTCTTTAATCTTGTGTAAATGAAGCCCTAAAATCGGGTAGCTTTCCCCGATCCCTTACATTTGCTACTATAACACCTATTCTTGAAAAGGGGGACCCTGAATGTGTTAAAACTTAAGACCTATCAGTATTCTTACAACTGTATCTAAAATTGTGACGGTCTATGGGAAAAGAAGGCATAAAGCGAACCATAGTTTACTTTCTTACCTCTCAAAATCTTGAAAAAAATGTTTGACTATTGTGTAAAATTTTTACTTTATTCAATGCATATATTCTTTCGCCTTTTAACTACTGTCCACTCATTTGGATTAATTTTAGTAAAAGCAGTCTTCTTCAGTTAAACAGAGTACACAAACGAGCTGCTCGTGCTTTTTTTCTAAATTTTAATCTAAGCTTCGATGAACTTCGAATATTTCGTCTATACAGAAGCTAGGTTTTTTTAAGTCTTTAAATGGCATCAGCTCGAACTTTATCTCAGAACTTTTTCAGACAAATTACTCCTTTTTTATACGAAATTTAGTACGCTTACAAACTTCTAACAATGAGAGATGCATAACAGTGAGAAGTCGGTTTTATCTTATAACTTTTGTGGAAAAAAAGGCGAAAAGCGACAATTTTTTGTAACTTACCTTTGGCTTATCCAGAAAAAAACTTTATACTTGAAGATATCGGACGTCCAGGAGGTGCTCTCTGTCACAAACTTTGGACGTCCAGGGGGTGATGCTTTGCTGAAATGCGAATTTCCAGGGGGTTTCACCTGTAAAAATTGAAATAGTGGGTGTCCAGGGGGTCTCAATGCGAAAATAGGAAAAATCCAGGGGTGGAGTTACTATTTTTGGACATCCAGGGGGTCTATTTTTCATGTAAATCCATATCCTCAACATAGGGTGAACAATTTTTTTCTTGAAAAGCCCCTTTCCAATTTGAAATTTATGCTAAAAAGTTTTTTTAAATTACAATGGACTAGGGGTATTCGGAAAACCGAAACCCGGGACCCGAAACACAGGGTAGAACCCGAGACCCGGAACCCTTATTTTTGATACCCAAGACCAGAAAACCGGAACCAAAGATCTAATCTGGTATGTATGAGAAGCCGTCTATTATGGAGATAATAACAACACGCTACCGTCTGTGTTCTAATACTCTAGATATTGTAACAAGAAAAAGATCAAGTGTTACTAAATAGATCCGAGTAGTTCGGGTGAGAAGTGTGAGACAAGAATGTACGATTTAGTTTCTCTGGTAAATGTCTGATGTATATTTTCTTAAAGACAATAACTATTAAATATAAAGAGTATCTAAAAAACTTCACCTTATCGAATTAGGTTAGTGTCTGTTTGTCTTTCGTTCGTTTAACGTCTGACGTTGTAAATTAATTTGCTTCTACTTTATGTATTTCTGTCCTGGTGTACCTTTTCATTTGATTACTTGATTAGTTCCTGCCCAGCTCTGGCAATTTCTCTTGATGGTTGAGTATCTCTGGTCTTCCGATCGTACGTTTCTCCGATCCTACGATGATGTGCTCCTCCGATTCTCCGATGTTGTGCTCCGATCCTACGATGATATCTGTTGTGCTCCGACGGCTCAATTTATAGCATTTAGGGAATGCCTTTTTCGGAAACACTCAAGTTGTTGTTTCCGATAACCACTGCTATAACGAGGTTCGCAAGTCTTATCCGGTTAAGCGATATAAGCAGGTGCTTAACGAAAAGATGAATATAATATTTCAAATAGCGTTATTAATTTTTATACCCGTGAATTGAATATAACTTCCGTGTGGTTAAACAAGCCTTGATTAAAGTGAAATTGGGTAAGATGGTTAGTTGAGAATGATTCGGCAATCGTGCGAGTTAACGAGGTCATTATTCCAGGTTAGTTACGAAATGTTCATGTAATTAGTAGTCGATTATATAACAGTTCTAATTGTACTTTCCATAGTGTAACTTCGTCGTTCACTATGTTAGTTTTTCCCCATCACAATATGTTCTACTGCGTCCTAGTTCTACATAATTTATTAATCTATGTCATCTACTTCGTATGTTCTACTGCTCTACATATTCTATCGTTCTTCATATTCTACTGTTCTATATATTCTGATGTTCTAATGTAAAACATAAAGGATAGGAGAAAAGAAAACAGTCCCCTATTTAGAACAATATATATATATATATATATATATAGAACAGTAGAACGTATGTGGTAGTAGAACACAGAACAGCAGAACATTAGGATATATTTTGGGAAAACATTTTTGAATTATCTCCATAATAATTGACTTCCCATATCTGACCTTAGAGCGCAGACTTCACCCCGGATTCCGGGTTTCGGGTATCAAAAATGAGAATCCGGATCTCGGGTTCCACTTTGAAATCTCGGTTTTCCGAATACCCATAGACTAGATAACTACTTAAAAATGTTTCCTCTGTTAGTTTTCTCCAGTGACCTTTAGGGCATAATTTTGCAAACATAAGTAATTTTGACATTAAATTTTACGGAACCAATTTTTGCTATGCAAAAACCAGTTTTCCCGCAAAGATTTAAGCCCTTAAAGTAACTTATAAACGCCCACTTTTTTCTGAAGTTCTCATTGTTAGTAGAAGCCGGAAATGTGGTTCTTTCAAGATTTACACATTTTTTAGAGCATGATGTCGTTAAAGATTCCTCAAGTTTTATTGAAGTTAATATTGACAATTTCAGAAAGTAGGAATACTGACACACAATACGAAAGTGAGAAAGAATTCAGGTAATTCAATTGACAACAGTCCCAATACCGGGTGACCCGAAAAACGTAGATTCAATAGAGTGATCTGGTATGGAATTTTATTAATAATAAACTAATAAAAATGTGACAAAATATGGCTAACTTTTATTATTCGGCGAGTTATATCATTTTTTCATTTATATGAAAGTCAAAAATTACCCCAAAAACGACAAAAATCAAGCGATATCCAAATCATGACATTTTGTTTCTTCATTTCATTTTGACTCGAGGGTCATTAAAATAAAAACAATGAACAATACCAAAAAATAAAGGAGGATAAATTAGCAATGATTTGACGTTAAAACTCAGCAAATATATGCAAATTTAATAAATGATAAATCAAAATTTAAGTCACATTTTGTATTTCACATTCACATGAATTTGTTTGGTTTAAATAAAATACCATACCAGAGCACTCTTTCGAATTTGTATACTTTCTTTGGGGTCACCCGGTATGATAAGCACATTCAATAGACTTTCATTTTTTTTTTCGGCAATGTTCAATACATTCGTCATTAGAACGCGAGTGCCTTATCGGTCAAAGTTTTTCGTCGGACAAATGTGACGAAAATTCAATTTTGACGTATGAAAAATTCGTCACCTCCTTTTATGCAATATTTATTTGACAAGGTACATTGTATTTTGGTCATGACTTTTAGTTTTTTTTAGAAAAATGGATCAGTTTAACATGAAAAGAAAATTTTTTGCCAACGTGAATAAATAAATGGCATGACTGTAAGCCACTTGAAAACTGCTCAACCTTAATAAAATGAAGGAAGAAATGCGAAATTCTTCTTCTATTTTAGGCTAGCCTTATTCAATTCTACAATGGAAATATTGCTTGGTTTGAGCTCATTTAAAGAGCTGGCTTTAAGTATTTGTTGTCAAAATATTTCAACGAATCAAGATGGAAATTCATCTGGCATGCGGTAAACTTTTTTTGATTTCACCTTCATTTATTCTTATGTACTTTGTTGTTAGAATTTTTCGCGGAAACAAACTTTCGCGGTATCGCGATTAAATTTCGTGAATTATCAAATTTATTTTTTGCAAACTTCGAAAATAAAGTCGACGAATACTCAGATTTTTAAGCTGTGAGAAAAAACAGTGTCAGTAATTTAAAAAAAGAGTAAAATTTGTCAACAATTAATTCCCGTGATATTCGCAAATTTTGGTCAACCGTTCAAATGAATTCCTTGAAAATTTAAAAACTGTTTTTTCAAACCCCGAAAATTTGTGCCAATGAACAAAAATACCAAAAATACTAATGTTCGTTCTTTGTTGAAAAACGTTTCCAACTTTTAATTTTGCATGGTACCTTGAGGTGTTATACCTAGGTTTTTATTTGAATTTCGGTCAAATTTGGGCAAATTTTGCCTAATGTTAGGTTAAAAATGGTAGGATCCTCACTGATAACAGTTTATAAAGAACTGAAGAAGATATCCTGGGTAAATAAACATATTATTTATTCAATCATTTGGATTATAGAGAGTCTCCCAGTGGGCAAAATCGTGAGAAAACATGTTTGGAGGAGTGCACGCAGGACTGTGTGAGGACTGTGTGCCGTTTATAAAGAAAAACACTCCTTAACATGGTTTTTATTAATTCTGCTAGATGGGCTTCTGTAGTATAACCCAACGACCAACGGCCCAATCACAAAAAGCTCCTTCCGCAGAGTATGTTTCTCTTGAGACCATTGAAGTTTTCCATAGAAAGCCTGTGAAAAATGTTTGGAAGAATAACATCGATAAATATTTGCCTCGAATATTCAAACAGATTTAAGAGACTTTTTTACTAAAGAAGGAAGTCTCTAACCGTAAGCTTACTTACATAGTGAAAAAAGTGACCGGCCACGTGACGTCAGTCAACCAATAAAATCCATTAAAATGAAGATTCTGCAGTGAAGTGTTATAAAAGATCTCAGTGAAATTGTTTTTGTATGTCACAGATATTTACTTCGTGCTGCGAAAGGAGAGATGCAGGACACAGGAACAGATCTTTTCATCAAGACAAGGAAGACCGCTCTAAAAGTTCTATGTAGCTGTTTGTCAGACAAAGCGTTTTTGGTGAGTATATGTTTTGTACCAATTTCCTTTTCGCGTTGTATCACTCTGCAGACTCAAAAAGATTTAAACAGGTAATTGTACTCACCCCAAATTAATTTTTTAATACTTCTTCCTTTTGTCCTAAAAGATTCAAATACCTCATTCTCACCCCAAATGAATTTTTTAATACTTCTTCCTTCGGTCCTGAAAGATTCAAACACCTCCTTCTTACTTGGATGTGTATTTTTCCATTTTTATTTAATATAACCTCTTTTGATCAATGAAGCAAGTTCATATTTTCAGCTTCATTTCAGTTCCATAGAATTGTTATCAACGAGGATCCTTTTCTTTTGAAACACCTATTATGATTTTAACATATTTCCTGTTTTCATGATTTTGATACAATTATTGTCAACAAAGCATCTTTTTCTAACTACAGAAAACCTTGTAGATATTATAGTGCTCAAATTTTGCGCCCAAACTGCTCGACTCATGCTTTTCAAACAAAGAACTGTTTATACATGAAACAAAAAATTCACAGTTTTTTATTGGTCCGTTGCCTTAGAACTAAGAAGTCCCGGGGTCAACGCCGTCACGAGGCTCGCGGTAGTGAAAGTTCGCCAATCGCCGTTTATTCAACAAGGTTGCCTGTAGGTGTTTTTAGAAACGAAGGGTCCTTATTGAGAGCAATTCATATAGAACCGAGGGAAGGCTGTCTTGGGTACAAAAAAATCGTAATAAAATAAAAATATTTTTATTTTTCAGACCAGAAACAGTTCAAGAACAAAAAGTTGCAGTTTACAAAGCAAGTGTTCTCTGATGCGGCAAATATTTTCATCGTTTCGTACGAATAATGGTTTGATGGTACTCGTCAACATAGTTGAGCTCAAACAACCAGACGAAGAAAGCTACAGGTGCTTTGATATTTT